>SEOQ01000113.1:0-50199 GCA_004679275.1 Dentipellis fragilis
GTCGGGCGCATCTAGTGCACTCGGAGGCCGTTGTCAAGGTAAGCTTACCTTCTGTTGCCTAGCTGGGACTACATGAGAGGGTGTTGTACGAACTGCCAAAAGCAATTCCTGCACTTCTCTTACCTTCTTTCGTCGGGATCTCGATGTCCTTGTTGTCACAGGACTGGCGTGAGTTCTCAATGCTGACTGAACCTGCACTCAGCGCTCCTTCATCCGCAACTTCCTCATGTACGGTCTGCACACGGTCCTGCGCATCGTCGGCGTCGGGCACATCCGCGACACGCAATGCGGCTTCAAGCTCTTCACCCGCCAGGCTGCGCGCGCGATCTTCCCGCAACAGCACCTCGCAACATGGATCTTCGACGTCGAGCTGCTGCTCCTCGCGAAGCAGTCGCGCATCTCCGTCGCGGAGGTGCCCGTCGAGTGGCACGAGGTCCCGGGCAGCAAGCTGAACGTGATGCTCGACTCGCTGCAGATGCTGCGCGATCTGCTCGTGCTGCGCGCGAACATGATGCTCGGGCGCTGGCGCGTCGGCCAGGCGGCGCGAACGAGGGGAAGGGCGAAGGCGGACTAAACTGTAGAATTGGATTGGACTCTTGTGCAGACATCGATATCCATACGTATACGTATATAACTTATTTACCGACATGGACAGCTGCTGGATAGTCCTTGCGCTTGAGTGTGTGTGCCGACTGAAGCTGAAGCTGACGAGGACGCGACGCGCCCGGCCACGTTCCCTCCGCACTAAACGCGTCGCGTGACGCGTGACTTGATCCGTCCATTCCTCAGACTCCCACCGCGTGCCAATACTGGTCCTTGTCTTCTCCCGCGACGAGCTTGAGTCCTTGTACGCCATGGCCGACATCAACGTGGACGAAGTAACCCGCCACACGCGTGAAATCGTGTTCACAGCGCAACGCGCCGGCAAACTAAGGTAAGTACAGGCGCGTGGCAGCACCTGAGCGCAGCTGACGGGCGTCCACGGACGAGCAGCGCGCTGACGCCGCGTATCGTGCGCGCAAAGGTTGAGGAGGAGATGCAGCTCGAGGCTGGCACACTCGACGCGAAGGAATACAAGAACTTGGTGAAGGACGCGACGAAAGCGGCGGTGGTGCGTCTGCTGCTCTCATGGTATCGCGTGGCAGCGTTGACTGAGCGCTCGTGGGTAGGCCGCCAAGCCGAGGTCATCCAAGGAGGCAAAGAATGAGAAGAAAGATGATGTAGAAGGTGAAGCGAATAGCGACAGTGCCGACAAGAAGAAGACGAAGCGGAAAGAGGCTCCGTCCTCCGACGCGAAGGCCAAGGCGCCCGAACCGAAGAAACGCAAACACAAGGCCGTAGCTTCAGACGACGAGGATGAGGGCGAGGGGGAGGTTGCACCGTCCGCGAAGCCGGCGTCGAAGAAGGCCAAGGCGTCACCTACGAAGTCCAAAGAGAAGTCGGCGCCTGCAAGCGCGAAGAAAGCGGCACCAAAGCCAAAATCAGCCTCGAGATCCAAATCGCGAGACTTCAAGTCTGCGGTGAGCCGTGAAACCTCTTTGTCACATTTTCCTTATTTCTGAGCATAATGCTTTGTAGGAAATCATCGAAGACTCAGATGCAGACGAGGATGCATCAGATGTAAAACTCAAATCTAAACCCCCCAAGGCATGTTATCTATAGTCTGCTTCGGCGCGCAGCATCATTTTTACAGGGAACTACAGGCAAGCCCTACGAAGGCGAGTCCCTCAAGCTCGAAACCCAAGCCCAAGTCCCGGGTGAAAGCGCCTGCGAGTGACGCCGAGTCTGAGCCAGAAGACGCGTCCCCCGCGCCAAAACCCGCATCAGCGCAGAAGGAGAAGCCGAAACCAAAGGCGGAAAAGAGTGAGTCGGAGGACTCGGTGCTGATCGACGATGAACCACCGAAGAGAAAGCGCAAGGCAGAGAAGGTGCGCATACATGTACTTCGCGTCACTCTGGTCACAAGTCTGATCAGGTGTGATGGCTCAGGAATCAAAGGTATGCGCGCCTCGGAGATAAGAATGAAAGTGAGGCTTAACATGATAAAAGCAGAAGAAAGAGCCCAAGAAGCGCACACGCAAGCCTGCAGAGCCTCTCAGCAAAGACGAAGAGACCATCAAGCGCCTCAAAGTCTGTCGATCCCTTTTATATTCGATTTCGAGCTTACTTGTCCTCGCTCGTAGTCCTTCGTAGTTGGATGCGGCATACGCAAAGTCTGGTCCAAAGAATTCAAAGACCTGTCGTCCGCGGGGCAGCAGATCACTCGCTTACGCCAGATCTTGAACGACCTTGGCATGACAGGCCGCCCGAGTATGGAACAAGCGAAGAAGATCAAGGAGGAGAGGGAGTTGGCGAAGGAGCTGGGTTAGTATCTGGCTGTTTTCACTCACATCTGACATGGCACGTCAGGCTAACGCCCGCCCGCAGAGGATGTGCAGCAGTTTTCGAAACGCATTGTCGAGGGCAAGCCATCCCGCGCTGGTTCGGCGTCGGGCGAGGAGAGCGACGCCGATAGTGTGATGTCCGAAGTGTCACTGAAGCGGAAGCGGGTGCGTGTTCTCCCTTTACTGTTCAAAGCACGTTCGGGCTACTGATGCTTTGACAGAATGCGGCGCGGAGGGATATTACTGCGTTCTTGCAAGACCAGAGCTCTGATGATGAGTAGCGAGCGAGTTCAGTCCGAGTGTGACATATAGGTCCTCAGGTCCGAGTTTCTCCTTTGTGCTATATTGGACTTTGCGTTCCTATGCTTCTGATGCTTTCCCCTTTTCTTGTATGAAGATTTTATAGTGTATTCTGATACGCCACGTTCTGGTATTAATAACCAAGACCGTGTTTCCATCTATCCAGCATCAACATCAACAGGCCCAGTCTGGAGTACTGACACTTTTGACACCTTTGACCGCAGCATTGAATTGGATGAGAGCACCTGAAAGCTGGCATTTCAAAGTGGAAGTTACCCAGAACCTGATGTGCCACTGACGTTTGAAGTAAAGAGATGACATGTGCCTGGTCATCCAAGTTAACTGCCTCCCAAGTTGAGCCCGGATGGGTGTTAATCATGATATCGAGACGCTGCAATGTTTATCGCAAGACCACGGCATGGGGCTCGACATGTATAGCATATGTACACACATGGGCCCTCGGTATATTTAAACACATTACAGTGAGCACCTTCTATAGCACGTGGCTCGATGAGTGTGGATGGGCGCTTACCATCCTACGGGTTCCCTCCACGTTCTACGATGTACAAGTAAGCAACTTCAAATCCCCTCAACACATCGTCCATAGACTTATGCACGCCATGTCAGAATTGCATCAACGCCTCAAGATATGCAGTGAGTCCTATCACGGGTCGCTACAGCAGGCCTGTGAACCCTGTGTGCCCTTTCGGGCTGGACGGACATATTTCAGAACACCTGCTAGCACAAAACGAGCGTCAGGGCGGACGATCATAGACGCCCTATTATATCGCCCATGCCTTGATCGGCGACAGATAGCCCCATGCTCAGCCCTATCGCGAACTCGCACCCGTTTCGAGCGCCGCACACTGCACACTGACCAGCTCTGTCCAGATTTGCCCATCGGACTCTGTTACTCCAGCTTCCGACCACAGGTTTGTGCACATGCCGGCTCGGCGACGCCTGTACATGTGCACATCGCTATCACAGCTTTGGAGCCCGACGATGCCCCCCAGCATCCCCATGTGGCTTGCCTGTGCCTCTCGGGGGGACNCCTGCCGGCGAAGCCAGTGCCTCGGCATAGCGCCCGACGGCGTTCCCGCTCGCCTCTGCTTGCTTACAAGTGCCTAGGAGCCACAAAGCGCTTTTTGTGCTCTGATTGTGCTTCCTTTCGCCCACCAGGACACAGGACGCAAGACCGGCCGCGGCACCAAGCGACGAGCGGACATAGCGATGGCACCCAACCTCGACACGAATATTCATGGTACGCTGGGTGTGCTTTTCCTTGGCGGTACCGCTGCCGCCGCGTAAGTCGATCTCGTCTGCGGATATGTATATTGCGGAGATCTGGCCACTGACTTCGGTATAGGCTCTCTGGGATTGTGGGGTTATTAACTTACTTGTTCTTCCGCTTGTATCCGGACGATCCGTACAAAATCAAGGCAATGGTGCGTCTCAAAACTGTCTTGTGGAAGTGCTACGTAGCAGGGTCTTACTATCATAAATATCGCGACGCCACCGCAGGTGATTTGGCTATGGTGCGTTATTCTGTAATGATTATTGCATACATGTTATTCAGACTTATCGCTTGGACTCGCAGGCTGCTGGATACCGTCCACACATGCTTGATCTGTTCCTCGAACTGGCGAAGCCTCATACTTCACTACGGCGATCCACGGATGGCAGATTTCATCCCTACGTGAGTCACTGCTCCCCCTCAGTCTTCGGGTCTCGATTTCTGACATACAAAAACGACTCGAAGCACCACGGCTGTAAGCCAGCCCTCCTCACGCTCTGAAACGTGATGCGATCGCTGATTTCGAACAATTTCTGACCCGCTTTCCTAGTTGACCATTCTTTTCACGGTGAGTACATCAAGATGCCGGTCGAATGCGTCCGTTCTAAAGATACGCGTGCCGTTCTCAGTGTCTGTCAAGCTACACCGTGCACTGGTAAGCGCTCGAGCTTCTATCCTCCCATGCCGGCATTCCTCAGACCATGATGATGTTCCTGACATATGCCATGTTTGACTTCCCGCAGCTTCTACACGAGAATGTTGTACCGATGTACGTTTGTCGGATTGGCGGATAAGATGAACCACGTGGCTACTACTTTCTGACGCCGGCGCCTTGTTGATTGCAGTGAGCGGGAATCGGTTGTATCTAGCCGCTCCTTTGGTGAGTTAATGCCCGCGTACTATCCAGCTGGCTCCCCCGTCTAATGCAGCGCAGATTTTCATGGCATCTTTCCGTGTCTGTGAGTTTATTCACTGGTCGTCCGATTGTTTGTGGAGCTGTCGAACTGACCGCTGTAACCCGATAGGCCTCGGTATTAGTACGTAGAAATCCGCAACTCATTCATGCCTAGCACCTGACCTACCACACCGGACCGCGTCAGATTCAACGATCCGATGGTAAGCCTAGCTTTGCTCCCCTTCGTACACGAGCTTATCTACCTGCAGCATTTTACTAAAGAGCTGGGAAGAGTTCATTCGCAAGTTCACTGTGCGTTGGGATTCGGAGATTTCCTGCTAATCTGCATGCTATGGGCTAACTGTCGTCATAGTGGTCTGTGACAACGGCGTACAGCATCTCCGCGTGCATCGACATCCTGATATCCTGCTCGCTGTGCTACTTCTTGCGCCAACAGCGCGGAAGGACCGGTATCGCGGCGTGCGTGTTCCATGTTTCGCGTCGATCATCGGACCGCATGGCTGACCTCAGGCTGTCCGTAGTGCGAGCCAACTTTT
This sequence comes from Dentipellis fragilis, assembly GCA_004679275.1. Classification (NCBI taxonomy): domain Eukaryota; kingdom Fungi; phylum Basidiomycota; class Agaricomycetes; order Russulales; family Hericiaceae; genus Dentipellis; species Dentipellis fragilis. The sequence goes on from SEOQ01000113.1 coordinate 5,431, forward strand.
GGACACCATTACCGTGTACACGCTGAACAGTGGGACGCTGACTTGGTGAGTGTCGACGGGCCTCGATTGATACATGCATCCACTCACATATTTCGCAGTGTCGTTGCCATTATGTCTTTTATCAGTGTATGTACCACGTCTCCGGATGCATAGGCATACGAGCTCACACTTCTCTGCAGTGGTTTGCGTTTAAGGGAACCCTCATCTTCCTCGGCACCCATTTGCTCATCGGCAAGCGTAAGCACCTTGCACGAAGCGTAACCGTCGGATCGTTAACAGTCGTCACTATTCAGTGTATACGAACGCGTTCCTAGCGACGTGCGTAGTTGTCCCTTCACTGTTCGGGTGGTACTGAAACTGTGTTGCCTAGTCTAATCATGCGTCGCTTCCTGCGCGAGCGTTACTCGCGGACCATAAACACCGCCATCCGTGGGCGTGCGCTCCAGTCACCTCGGACCTTCGAATTTGTGCGCTCTCTCATCATGACAGACCTTTGTACACCCGTCATTCTAACCTCAATCATCGTACCCCACAGAGCGTTCCCCTCACACCCGAGACCGACTCCGACTTCGTGCTCACGCCGCCAAACAGCGCCCGCCTCGTAAGCCCCTCCATTCACTGCCGCATATCCTCATACTTGGCACACTGACTCACCCCTCGCTGCAGCCCCCGCGTGGCGCTAAATCCGGTACCGGACACCCGCTTGAAGTCAAGGTGGACCAGTTCGTGCACTTCGACACGGTGCCGTACCAGTACGACCCCCACTCCGCGACGTTCGCGACGGATAGGGCCATCGCGAACACGATTGATCTCGAAGGAAGGTCGCCGCTGTAATGGATTACTAGATTGTCGGGACACTGAGATACTGTACTGTACATATGCTTCTGCCCAGGGCTTCTTGGGCATGAGACTATTCTTCTGTAGTTAGTTGTCGGTTATTTGGTTGAGTAATTCGTGCATGACATTTTCGATCTTCGTTGTATGTTACTTTTGGTTATCCTGGCGGACTTGTACGAGTTTTTGATACGTTCATACCAGTGTAGAGCTATCGTTTGTACTATAGTTATCCACATGCTAAAATTGTGAATGTCAAGAAGCGCTTAGTTTGACAGTTCTATCAAGTTCAACGACACAAGTCTAGTACTCTACATGCACCTAAGAACATCTCTGAATATTCAATCCACAATACCCGCAGCCTTCCTCATCTCGTCCATCTTCTTCGGGTCAATATCCGTGGATCTCCAAATGGGCTCCATAGCATCGATGTTGCCCTGCAACTTCTCAACGACGCCCCGGTACTTCTCTCCACAATCCACTCCCAAGAGCACCCGCATCCACTTCGGATGCAAGCCCTCCGCCATACCCGTCCCAGTGGCCGCCTCGTACATCCTCTGCGCAGCCTTCGGAACCTCGCCTATCCACCTTTTCTGCAGGTGGAAGGTAGGAAGTTTTTCGCCCGCACCATACAGGTCTTTATAGACACTTTCGCCTGCGTTCGCGTCCTTGGCAGCCGCCGCCGCCCGAGCCTCCTCTCCCCCAGCAGCCGCCGTGGCGAACCAGTTCGTCGGGAAAAACCCCGGCTGCACGATGAGCACGCGGATGTTCCACGGCGCGACCTCCTCTGCCAGTGCCTCGGACACGGAGTCGAGAGCAGCCTTCGATGAGCAGTAGCCGGAGAAGCCGGGTCCTGGGTAGACGGACGCGATGGAGGAGACGTTCATGATCGTGCCCGATTTGCGAGCGCGGAAGGAGGGGAGGAGCGCTTGCGTGAGGTAGATGGGTGCGAAGAGATTCGTTTGGAACTGGCGTTCTAGGTCCTTGGCCCTGCCGCAAGTTGAGTCTCTGTTTTTTTTGGACGTGGAGTCGAGCAGAACACTTACTTCATTTCTTCTACGGGGCTCTCCAGGCCGTACCCGGCCATGTTGACTAGGATGTCGATGTGGCCATGGATAGCGAGGGCTTTCAGCCCGGCCGCCTTGATTTCGTCTTGCGACCAATCCATGTCAAGCTGGAGAGGGTCCGCAGCTTTGACGGAGGCGGGTAACTTGGAGACACTCCTCGCAGCTGCGATCACCTGGGATATAAAGTTGGTGACTGTGAAGCTAAGTATAAGACTCTCGAAGGAACCTACATGATCTCCTTGCGATAGAGCATACTCGGCCAGGGCGAGACCTAGACCCGAGTTCGCTCCAGTAATCAACCATACACGAGGAGACATAGCACAGATCTGTGGTCGGGGGAGTCAACCGAGGGTGAGGGTAGGACGTTATAACGGCTTTAGCTTTGCTTACTTATAGGCTTCGTACAAGATGTCATCGGAAGGCTGGAAATTATATATTGTGTCGGCATGAAGTGGATTCAGGCGGCCTCCTATTGGTGCCATGGCTGAGTATCGAGCAAAGAAGATTTCGAATCGATTGACGCTCTGAATCCATGTGGATACTTCCAGCGTTTCTGCGCTGACACCACTACAGTAATTCTGGGGGTCCAAGTCTAAGTCGAGGTGGTAAGTTCAAGGTTGTGGACGTACGTTACGGGTTTATGTCATGGAAAACTGATGTCCATCACAATTGAGTACGGCCACGGGGCATCTTCAAGAAGGAAGACGCACCTGTCGAAGTCTGTCGAAGTGTCCGTGGCCACAATGACTTCCAGAGCGGATTTATTCGCTAGGTCTCAAGCAGGAAATTGGGCAATAATGGAATCGTCGATATCCTAGAGCTAGCGTCTCAAACAAGTTACAAGCAAAGGAACTTACCTCCGTGCATATTTTGCCAGACACCCCACGAAATGTGCATCCCCCAGTTCTTCTTCTACTCCGAGACATGTCCACTGGTCAGACCGACAAGGACGTAAACGTGTCGTGTGAGAAATGTTGCAGCCCTCCGGCCTGCGACAGCCCAGCATCGTGGTATACACCCACGCTCTCTACGTCCATGGCCGACGGCCACGGCTCCCATTCCCATGCTCCATAACCGCGGTACATTGCTCGAGGCATGCAGATGTCCAGTGAGAGAGTAGATGCGGAAGACAGAAGGCCGGAATGGTAATCGTCGCTCGGGGAAAATGCCACGTCAGTGCGAACTCATGCGTGTACATCTCCCTGTGTTGCTATAAGACTGTTCGTTGCTCTTGTTTCGCACCACCTACTAGACCGAGAGATCTCCAAGTCGTCTCATCCCTCCCTCACCGCCATGCTGCCTCAGCTGCTGGCTCTGTCGCTCGCGCTGGCACCTTCGGTGGTGTCGGCCGCGCTTTTCCCCTCCAACAGTCTTGTGAAATTCCTAGATGCGAAAAGTTGGAAACAGGCAATGAAGGCTAACGTGAGTTCGCATCTGACGACTCTTGGTTTCTTTCGTTGACTGTGTGCATCATAGCAAACGAGCGTCGTCGCGTTCGTCGCGCCTTGGTGCGGGGTACGTCTCGTCGTTATGCACCATAGTTTCAAGGATTTGACGAACTACGCATCCAGCATTGCCAGAAAATGGCACCCGAGTACAGCAAGGCCGCGCTCGGCCTCTACCCCCTCATCCCCACCTACGCCGTCGACTGCGACGCGCAGAAGAACCGCGCGCTCTGTGCCGAGCAGGTGCGAATCCCAGCGTCTTCTCCTCCTTCGCGTGTCTGACCGCGGAGTTCTGCAGGGCGTACAGGGCTTCCCGACCATCAAGCTGTTCCCCCGCGGCCTGGAGAGCAAGCCCATCCTGTTCGACACGCCCGAGCGCACGGCGAGCGCGTTCTACTACTGGGCCATCCGCCGCATCCCGCACAAGGTCAAGAAGCTCTACCAGCCTGAGGATGTCCCTCCGTGGATCACGAAGGTGCGTTTTCTCTCCTCTGCTCGCTTCGTGCCCAGCCCTAACCCGCCTGCAGCACATCGACAAGAACCGCGTGCTCCTGCTCAACAAGGGCAAGGCGATGCCGATGCTCTGGGAGGTCCTCGGCAACAAGTACCGCGACCTGCTCGAGTTCGGGCACAACCGCGACAGGAAGGGCAAGGCGTCGGTCCTGCTCGGCTACCCCAAGGGCGGCAAGAAGGAGTCCAAGGTGCTCTTCTTCCCCGCCGGCTCCGAAAAGTCCATCCGCTTCGAGGGTGCGTTCTCNTTCTCATTCTACCCCTGCCTCGTTCCCCTCGTCTGACGCGCGCGGACAGGCCTCCTCAAACTCGAATCGCTCTCCAAGTTCTTCGACTCCATCCTCGACGGCACCGCCGACCTCAGCGCCATCAACGAGGAGCTCGCGCACGAGGAGTACACGCTCACGCCCGAGGAGGAGGAGATCGAGCGGCAGCAGGAGGCACAGCGCATGGCGCTCGCGCACGGCGGGTTCTCCGACATGACCGACTTCGAGGAGGCCGTCAAGAAGTACGGCAAGGACTTCCACGGGAAGCACGGCTTCGCGGGCATGATGGGCGACATCCCGATGAAGAAGAAAGAGGGCGACGCGGGTGCAGGGGCCAAGGAGGAGGACCCGATCCACAAGATCTTGAAGGCGCAGAAGGAAAAGGCAGAGAAGGCGGCGGAGGCGAGCCGCCAGGTGACGCCCAAGACGGACGAGGGCGGCCAGATCGTCATGGAGGTCCCCACCGACACGATGCACCCAGAGACCGGGAAGCCCACGCCGACGGCCGCAGAGGAGACCGAGGCGAGCGTCGCGCCCACGGCGAGCTCGAGTGTGACGGAGGAGGCCAGTGTCGATAAGAAGCCGACACCGAGCGACCCGGCACCGCCGCCTCCCACGTCTTCGTCTGAGCCGGTTGTCGAGGATACGCCAGAGGCTCCCGACGGGGAGTGCGGAGGGCATGTCAAGGACGAGCTGTAGTGCATTTCCTTCCATTTCCCTGGGGCTAGCCGTGTTTTTATTGTATTATACTCATCGCACCGAGCAGACATCGCAGCGAATAAATTAAACGTTTGCTATCGAAAGCAAGCAAAAACAGTATGTAAAGCACATGCACATGCACAGGGCAACCGGGGAAAGTGCGACGAAAGGGACGAGACTCAGAGGCAAGAGACAGAGCCGGGGCGCGTCGCGTCATGAGCCGTTGACGGCCTGCTCGGGCTGCAGGCAGTTCTTCACGTACTTCTGGATGACCGGCAGCGCGCGCATCATCAGCTTGATGGACTTCGACTCGTCTGTTGGGCGGTGTCAGCGAGGGACGGGGCGAAGGGCGGGATTGCTCACCTATGGGCGTCACGAGCCCGTGCCGCTTGAGGACCTTGCCATCGCGTAGAATGCCATGGTCCTGCGGTACCACGACAAGAGAGTGCTAGAAATGGGTGAGCAAGCGTGTGAGCGTGCGCTTATGAGACCACGTACTGTCCTGTACCACGCAATCAAGTCTGCCCCTTGCTTGCTAGGCACAAGTGGGATCTTGCCGTACCCGACGACCTGCACGATGAGCTCGACCTGCCGCATCACGCCCGCCGCTGTTCCGAACCGCTATGAGTATGCATCTGCGAATATCAACGAATAGACTGACGTCGTGCAGCCAGGAGCTCAGTGAGCGCAAGGACACCGGGACCGTGTCCGACGAGAACAACACGTTTCGCATTTGAGAGGCTGTTCTTCACTTTAGCTTTGCCAGGACTGGCATATGCAATGCACGTACAGGATATAGTTGTCCCAAAGATATGTCATGATCTCCTTCGCGTACTGCTCTGGCGAGCGTGGGGCGTACTGCAGGGCACAGGGTTGAGCTTTGCACGGGGAGAAGGGGAAAGGCGACCTACCATCAGTTCGGGAGAGCCGGGTTTGGGGAAGAGGTTGACATCAAGCAATGCGTATCCCTCGGTCTGCACCCACGCAACCAGCTGCTTCGATGTATCTACCTGAAGGCTGACGTGAGCGGTTACCGCTAGATTCATAGCAAGAGCAGCTTACAAGGTAAGAGTGCTCCTCCCTGATACTGCAAGTCGTGCCGTCCGCGATCTCAGCACGGATATTACCACTTGAATATATATGAGTAATTTTCTGGACGGAAAAGATAATCACTTACAACTCGTGCGCAAACACGACCAAGACTTCGTTCTCCATGATGTCTTTTCTGCAACGAGGATGAGATCAAGGACAGAGGCCAGCGCGACGCCAACTTACGTGCACATGATCTGCGATGAGAACTTGTCTTGGTGGTCCTCGTGCAACAGTGGAACTTCCAACATTTCATACTTGCGATACATGTACTCTTGTCGGTGCGCCTTGAGCAGTTCTACATTAACCAGTCAGCATCAGAGGGAACGACGAGGTTGATTGTCACACTTACCAGGAATGGTGTACGTGATTTCATCAATTTCTGTAGGTACTCAGTCAGGGAAAGTAGCATCGTGACCGCGCACTGAAAGAACGAACCTGCACTTGGCTCACACGCCTTGGGATCGATGTTCTTCCAGAATTTGCTCTGCTCTAGCGCAACCTGCCACACTGTCTCTGTCGCAATTTCCGAGGCGACAAGCGGCGGGAGCTCGGGCGGCGATTGCCCAAGGATCGTGCGGCCAACTTCCAGCGCCGACTTCGATATTGAATCAAGACTGTAGCCTCCCTGCGTAAAGTGAGCTATAATGTTCATCGAAAGGAAAGTATGAGAACGCTCACCTCCAGTGCGACCACCAACTTCCGCCCGCCAGCCCGGAGAGCATGTGTGTCATGTGGGCATATCCGGCGGGGCTCACATGGCACTGTCCCAACGGATCCCCATCCGCGGCATCAAACCCAGCAGAAACTACCGCACGAAGCGCTGTGAAAAAGAAGAGGCGGACGCGCTGTCGGACTACGTACTTATGACAAGCTCTGGGGAGAACTCCATCGCGATCGGCATGACAATGCGTTGGAAGGCGTGCAGATAGTCTGCGTCGCCCATCCCCTTGTCCGGCCACGGGATGTTGACGGAGCTGCAGAACGTCAGAACATGTGTCCAAAGCGGGAAAATGAGACTCACAAGCCACGGCCTGCGCCTTCACCGCAGGAAACCATACTGCCGAATGGCCCGCATGGGTAAAATCGACCTTGCTCATACCGGTGAAGAGACATGTATAAAATAGAGGGATCATCGTTGAAACACCGCTGCGTCCCATTGCCTTGCCACAATTGTTAACATTATTGGTGTGAGACGCAGAGCGGACAGGGTTCATGACGCACCATGATGCACGTCCCTATATCAAGATGAACACAAGCTACTGTTATGGGTGGAAAGAGACGTACCAATCGAGAATCATTATCCTCTTGATCTTGGTCAACTGTTGCACCACCCTCACGGCGACCGCAACATTGTTAAAGAAGCAAAAGCCCATAGGTTTCTCGGGCTCTGCATGGTGTCCGGGCGGCCGGACGATAGCGAACGATTTCTGCAGCTCATTGCGCGCGACCGCCATCGCGGCCTCAATGACGCCTCCACAGCTCAGACGCGCACAGTCGGGCGTCTCAGGATGGACGTATAACGACAGGCTGTCATAGTACGCCTCCGAGTTGGCAATATCTTGCGCGGTCAACGCTAAAAACCCAAAGTCAGCATCGCAAGCGTGCAGGGGTACCATCGAACGCGCCACAGGTCAGGTGCCCGTGCGCGACGCGTACTGGTCCATGAGCGCGTACTAGTACTTACTCTTAAGCATCAAGATCGACTGCCACGTTTTCTCGCTGTGGACGAGCAGGACCTCGTCGCGCTTCGCCTTGCGGATCGGGATGCGTTTCATGCGCTTGATGCAGCCGTTCTCGTTGAGAATGTTGTAGATCCTGAATATGCGGCCCGGCTGCTCGGGGTGCTCCTGCTCCGAGCTGTGCAGCATCATCTCCGGCGCGTACACGTAGCCCACCGCGTACTCCTTCGCGTGCAGCGGTACAGACGAGGCGCGCTGGGGCTCCTCGTCGTCCAGGCGCGGGAGGCCTGCCGGCGTGCTGCTGCTTGCGGTTGCCGCGGGCAGCACAGGCGCGTCGACGTCCATCGCGCCGTCTTGCATTGATGTGTCTACGTCCATTTGGATCTTTCCGCGCTCTCAGCAGCAGTTGTGGGACTGCTGCGCGGGCTGAAGCGGTGAAGCTTGCTGCTTGACGGTGTCTTCGCCTTCAAGAGGTGAAGTACTTCAAATTCAGGCTCCGCGGGGTATAAGCCTACTTTGATTACTATATTCGGACGACCAGAGAACAGAAAGATTTTCAGCAGTCGTTTTTACTGGGTGGGTGGGTTGTGGGTGGAAAATTGTGCTATGTTATACACGCAACTCGTCGAGTAGCAAGTCGAGCCGGCCCATTTCTGTGTACAGGATGGACCCAGATCTATCAGCCCGATACGCTTTGACCGTGACCTCATCGTCTATGCTTTCGATCGAGAGCAACGTGAAGGCAGTCCTCGAGGCCCCTCCGAGCCATAAAGGAATTGCTACAGACACGACCATACGACCAGCCATTTTCACCCCTCACAAAAGAGGACTTGATGAGACGTAAATAGTTTATCAGTCCATCAGCGCTTCAGCTGCTATGCACAACTACAACAGTCAAGCTGAGTCTACGCCAATGCCCTGCGCCTCACGGGAGGCTTCGCCTTCCTCCTTTTCTTCCCCTCCGAGAACGCATTGGCGGTTTTGAGGTCGCGACCGAGCGGGTCTTCTTTCTTCACCTCATAGATACGGACCTGTGCACGGACAAAGGTTAGCCACGATGAAGCCCCCTCAGAGGAAATGTTAGAAGCTTACAATCCAGTTCTCCGAGGTAAACGCCTCCTCGAGGTAGTCCAGCCTCGGGCCCACCTTGGGCATCGTCTGGCCACGGACACGATCGACCGCGTTTCCACCACCGAACAGTTCGGCATAGCTGCAAGTCCCAAACATCAGTACGCCATCGAAAAGTCTTAGACACAGCAGAGGCTTACCGGTAATACGACATCTTGTACATCAAGCTGTTGCGCATCGCAGGGGAGGCCTGGTCGTCGACGCGGTAATCGCCCGACGGGGTGAAGTAGTTGGGCTCCTGGATCTCGTCGGGCCACACGCCCTGCGCAATGCGCACCATCCAGAGGAACTTGTTGATGTCGTCACCAGAGTAGCCAATCAGACCGCCGAAGATGACGAGCACGTAGTCGACGTCGTGCTTGCGGAGGATGGGGTATGCGACCTCCTCAGAGGACGACATGGCCTTGCCCACCGTCGCGATGTGCGCTACACGATGCCAAGTCAATATTTCTCCGATTTCTGCAGCGGGTGTAGAACAAGACTCACTGTTGTTCCACGTGTTGTTGTCTACCAACGTCGGCCTGTCCGCCATACCCGCAATCTGGTATCCATAGTCCCACCAGCTCATCACGACGCTCGTCTCGGGCGTGTTCTGCCTGAGCCAGTAGTACGCCTCACGGAAGTCATCAATGAGGTTGAGGCCGTTCTCAGTGTGCGACGCGAGCACGACCGACGGCGACGAGTACGCGTTGGACGTGACCCAGGTGCAGTGCACGACGAAGAAGAACAGCATGCCGAGCGCGTTGAAGATGACCGCAAAGCGGGTGTCGCGGCCGTAGATGCCCTTGCGCCTCTGAGAACCTTTCTTTCCGGAGGACGAGGTGAGGCTAGCGATGGCAGATCCGACAGGATCAGCCTTCTCCTTCTTCGTCTTCTTGGCATCCTCGGCCTCGGTGAGTTCCTCAGGTGCGTCCGGCTCCTGGGGATCGATGTACGTGTCGAGGACGGTCGAAAGTGCAATAGCGGCGGCGACGCAGACAACAGGGGTCAACGTGAGCATAAGACGCACCATGACGCCGGCGAAGTAGCTAGCCACGAGCGCGTAGATGATGACGAAGACATGCTCATCACGCAGCTCACGGAAGCAGAGGATGACGCCGGCGGGGAACATGAAGATGAGGAAGTGCAGGTCCATGAAAAACGACGGCCATGCGGTGGGCTGATGCTCCGAGACAGAGGCAATGATGGGGATATACCTGTGGGGAAACAAAGTGTTAATGGATTGCTAATACATCGGGGGAAGGGGATGACTTACTTCTTGGCATACCCGGTGTCCCAAAGGGAGTAGAAACGTCCGGTCCAAGGAGCAATCCACCCTTTGTAAGTAAGCCCAACAATGCCTACGGTACCGAGGATGCCGGCACCAATAACAGAGACGAACAACAAGTCATTGAACTGCTTGGAGGACACATGGGCGCGGACGAGCTGCACGAATGCGACAATCTGAAGAAGGCCGAACACACCTGCAAGCGCCAAAGAGTGAGTTCGCAATCGAAGCGCATAAAAGACCTGGACGAACCAAGAGCTCCCATATGCTCGCTCGTACGGATGGGCTGGAAGCCGACGAAAGGGACCTGCATACTGGCAAGGGTGCCGATCGCATACCAAGAGGAGTATGCGACGTAAAGGCGGTTGGTGAAACGGCCCATCAGAATGAGCGCCAGCGCGTGCAATGGAATCATGTTCGTGATGAAGGCGTAACCACCTGTTCAAAAGAGTGAGGAACTATGTCAATACAAGCTAGCACCATACGGACGCGTCAGACGTACCCCATGCAGCGACCATGTAGAAGTAGAAAAGCGCGGCCAGGGTACCGAAGAGCGCGCTGCCCTGCTTGAGCGCCTTGATCCAAAGGAAGAAGGTGAACATAAGCAGGAAGATAGCAATAGCTTCGTTATCGTAGGAGCCAGCAACCGAACGGGAGATGTAGCCAGGAACAATTCCGATGAGGGCAGCGGCGAGGAGACCAGCGCTTTCATCCTTCAACTCCTTCGTAAACCTGATATCGTTTAGCCTCCAAGAACCGGAGCATAGATGAACAAGATGAACCCACATGTATGTTGACCAAGCCGTCAGTGCACTGAAACCGGGCGCCAGGAGCACACAAATGTTGCGAATATCGACAGGGAGATGCAGTGCGTGGAGTACATTGTAGATGACGCCACTAGTAGCCATCAGGCCAGGGTAGATGGTACCGCCGACGACACGTCCCAGAGGGTACCATGCAGTAGGGTCGAACCAGTTCCAGAATTCCTGTGGGCGTGTTAGTCGCTGAAGCGGAGGGAACTATCGCTCAGTCGACGTACATAGAAGCCCTTCGATGCAAGCACTTTCGTAGCGCGACTGACACAGATGTCAAACTCCCAGCATCTCGTGAATTATGTCTGACACTTACTAGTTAAACCATGGGTCACTGTACGTACGTGTAAGTACCCAATCGTGTCTGCTGGCAAAGACTACGTTCAACTCACAATTCGTGAATGATACTCTCAAAGTTGATAACAGCAAATAGACGCGAGGCAATAGCAGCGCCCGAAATGAGCGCAAAGGCTACAATTCGGACAAGCGAAGCGGTATTGGTGACGGTCGCCGGCGCGAGATTGGGAAGTGGGTAGGCCAAAGGCATGGCCTCAGATTATTGAGCAAAGCAACGCCAAGATCTCCCAGGACAGCAAATAAATGATAGACACGGGGAAAGAGAGTTGCCCAAGGCCGACAGGGGACGGGGAGAAGAGGGAAGTGCAATAATGAAGTCGCGCGCGCAGTGAGCTGGCCAGCACGGACACGTCTCCCCACGTGCTCTTACTATTTTTAGAAGCTTGCCTTCGACGCGGCGCCCCCTCCTCATCCTCGCAGTTGCTTGTGCCATGCTGTTTTCTGTCTCTGCCTCCGCAACACCCGCAAGCTATACAAGGCGCTCGGAATATCCGTTTGTCGACCCACAATTGAAGCTCTCGAGGTTCTAAGGGCTTGAGTGTCCAAGACTTCCTGTACTGACCTCCCGAGCAGAGCACCTCACTCGCGCACGATGTCCAAAGGAAACTATGCAGGAAGGAGTGACGCTGGGAAACAGGTACGCCGCCACCATGCCGCATGGGCACGTCTTGGACCCATCTCGCTCCACTTCGTTGTTCCCCTCCTCCTTGCGCTTCCATCAACTTGATCCGTCATTGGTTGTGGCAACGCTAAAAACATCCTGTCATTGGTCCGGCATCACTGTATAGGTTCCTTGCGTTGCTGCTGATACTACATAGCGCTGTTTGCTGTGCTGCCGTACATATGTACTCTTGGCTGTCGTACTTGGTGAGCGGCAATCTAATGAGGCCCTTCAGTGCCTCCACTGGCCTTCCCCTCTGGAATCTAAAATACATCTGCTGATGATAAGTATGTATCTTCATGGATCTCGAGGCGATGTATAAGAATCTGACTGAAGTATCCCAGTGTAATATGCAGCTGTACGTCACTATGTACGATACACATGCCCCCGACAGGATATTTCGTTCATCCCGGCCATCTACCGACACTTCCTCAAAGGAGTATGTAAGTACACTCGTGTGTATTCGTTTCGTAATCTATATAATCGCCAAAGAGGTTCCTTCCTTCCTCCCAAGAAGTCTGGCACTCTCTTTGTGTCCCCTTCTTCGGAGGAATTGAGACGAAAAATTGCAAAGGATGACAGCAGCGTCAGCTTCAACCCTGTAGTGAGCAACTCAGCGTTGTTTTTAATTTACTAGAGGCGAGTCGCACAGCTCGAGCGCTTGAGCCACGTTTCGAACTGTGATGATGGTCACTTGGCAGTTCCTGTCGCGGACTGAATGGATACACAAAGCTCGACGATTGCCCTTGCTGCAATCTATCAGTTCCATCTGACAGATATCGGTTCTGCACGTACCGTTCGTATGGAATCGTTATGCAGTTGCACTGAGCTACAGTACATGGCGAGGAAAGTGGATGCCCGAGAGCGCCGAACGCAGGGATTCCTTCCTAAAAAAGGCGCTCGCTCTTAGCGTGTCAATATTGAATCTAGATCGATTGCACGCCATCGCAGCAGGCCTTCAAAAGCCCTGCATCAACCTCCCATGGACCCCCTTCCATCTCACCCCCCCTCTCTTCCCCTCCCCATGTTTACCTGGCCGATGCATACCTAGCCCCTCATTCTCAGTCCCGCCATGCCGTCGCTCGAGAGCACGCTTGATGCTGCGCTTATAGGGAACTTCGTGGCGATCATGTACGGCCCTTTCCTCGGTTCCGCTTCGCAATATTTCGCTAACATGAAGTGTCGATCCTTCATTTACAGGCTATACGGTATTACCACGCTTCAAACATATATTTATGCTCAAGATTACTTGGAGGATCCTGTGGCATTGAGGCTCTTGGTACGTGCCAGTTGGTGACGAATTGGCCAGCGAGCTGATGGTTAGTTCGCCACAAAGGTCTCGGCCGTATGGTACGTGTATGATGCACTTCAAAAGTGCTCCTAAACCAAACCCGTATAGGATCATCGAGACAATACATTCCGTGCTATGCCTTTACAGCGTGCATTCTATGTTCGTTACGAACTTCGGCCTCGCAAGCTCGCCGGACATCTTGTACTGGTGTGTTCGGGGTTTCACTTCGCGTTTCATTCGGAACGGTACTAAAGATTCCGCAGGTCACAAGGGGTATGTGGTCCTCCAATTTCCGCACTCGTGATTCGCTGATGGTTGGGACCGGTAGGCAATGATTCTATTGGGAGTACGTCGTCCGTGAGATTCGCCACAAAGAATCAGAGCTGATTGACGCTTCCAACAGGTAATCGTGATGTTCGCCGTGCATTGGTACGTTCTGTCCTTCTAACTCGGACCATGAGGTTCACACAACGTGCAGCTATTTTGCGCGACGCGTCTGGATGAGTATGCCTATTTCCTGCCATGTGAAGCATTTCACACGTTGACGATGATTGATTACAAGTTGGCAACAACCCCCAGCCGCTCACGGCTGTCATTGTAAGAACCCATATGCATCTATGATGTGATCCTCGGCAGAGTCCGGTGAACTAACTCGTCGTCAGGTTCTCGTCGCCTCCCTGCATCTCGGTACATCCAATCTTACGCGTGGCTTGCGCTGAACTGATCCCATTGTGTCTCTAGTTTTCGGTATTGCTACCTTCGTTTTAACGTGAGTGTCCTCGCTACTCGCTCCCTTGAATACTCTGATATATTCTTTAGTCGATACTTCGACACATGGTCCGCTATGCGGTCTCGTCCAATCTCCCAGGTACCAACCATTGCATTGCTCTAACGTCCTTGTATTCATTCTCATTTTCAGGTCATGCTCTGTGGCGGCCTTGGCAGCGCTTGTGTAGCAGATCTGTTAATCGCTGCCTCCCTGTTTTATTACATGCGCCAGCGGCGCAGTACCCTTCAGCATGCGCAGTTTCACAACGCGCTGTCGAGTCTTACCATATATATCGTCTCTACTGGATTCTCCACAGCGTGAGTACCTCCCATCCTGCTTTCTAACTCGGGCTGACGTTACCCGCACGTAGCGTGCTCTCTTCATCGACACTTTTGACGGTAAGCCGGGATGATTGTGTCAGAACGCACGAGCTCACGCGAGTGCATTGTAATAGTTCATGTTCGTCCCGCACAGGGGCGTCTTCCTTGGGCTTGCGTCCATCCAGAGTAAAGGTACAGTGATTTTACTTGTCTCGCTAGGCTTTTCTAAGATCAGAAATTCAAATAGCATACGCGAATGCCTTTTTGACGAAGTAAGCCGCTCTCCGAAATATCGAGTGCTCTTTAGCTAAAGTCGTTATCGAAGCTTGAATGCGCGGCAAACGATCCGCAATCGTATTATGCGCTCCGGCGCAGCAGCCGGCGAAGATGGGGACGATAACTTTTCGGCAGAATTCACCACTGTTTTATTGGGTAGTACCAAAACGAGCACACGGGTGGGTGGCCCTTCTTTCTGTTGACTGTATCAGCCTATTCACTGTATGTCTAGCTTCGGACGGGGACTAGCACTGTTTCTGCCGCGACATCTGGCTTGGCTGCTGGGCCCGGAAGTCTGTCGCCTAGCGCGGAAGTGACTGTTATGGTGGGTTGGCAACTTTCTGCTTTGCATGACACTGACTGGCTGACACTAGCGCAGACGAAGTAGCATGAGTGGTAGAGATGCCAGTGAGGGGTGGGGTGCTCGGCTCTGATCAGATGTATCATATATACTACAACTGTAGCGAGAAGAATTGGCAGACAGGCATGATTATGGTTATTGGCCTGGCTTGACAGTCAGACTTAGAGGCCCGGGTCGACGGTTCGGATGAAGTGCCAATTGCTATTTGTCCCGGAAACGTGGCAATCGTGGGGCTTTTCCTGGCGATTTGACTCCGTTGGCACCAAACTTCGACATATTGAGCCGCATGGATCATGCAAAATGTCGCTGTCAGCAGTTGAGCTCGCCGAGTGTTGCATGACGCTTTCATCTTCCTTTCAATGCTCTTCAAGTTATCGCTGTCCAAGTCTACGCACCTCAAGTTGTCAGATATCGGAGCCACCTGATTGCGGTATCGTAAGCGATCCCTCGGAATGCGTAGCCTGCTGACTCCTGCTGATATCAATTCTCCACGTGTTCCATCACCGACAGTATCATTGAGCATCCCGGACATTTTGACAGTGTTCGTGCCTATTCGTGCCCCCCACCAACATATCCATACGTCCTTGGCACACAGGGATATGGAGATTGCTTGGCTGTTTATACTCCGGGGAGTCTTCATAGTCGTGCGTTCGTGCGGAGGCCCATCCGGCTTTACAGACACTCGAATTCTTCTCTCAGTCTGCCAGCGCCCTGATGTTCTGATCCCACCGTGCAAATGGCCGCCGACGGAAGGTCACGTTCACTCTCGCCGAGGTTCGTCTTGTAATTGTGTAATGGGTCCTCGCTATCGTGACAGGTGCGCTCTCTTATCCTCTTGCTCCCCCTTGATGCCGCATGTATTCCTTTCCTTCTCCCTGGTCCTTCACGGTCTCCTTCATCGTTGCTACGCCGCTACACATGTTGCTACTGTTCATTATAGGTCTAGTGTATGCGCACTGGTTCTCTGGCTTTGATTCTTTTGTTATGAGGGCGCCTATTCTGGTCACGGCCTTGAGCCTTTTGTTATGGGAGGCGGCCCGGCCCGCCTTTACAAATCGAGGACAACAAGGCAACCATTTACATTGTTTTTGTGCGCCTGGTACGAGCACAAGGTTGCCGTACACGGAAGCCTTGTTCTCTTGGTCACGTTGTTCCGGTCTTCTGGCTCCGTATCGCCCATTATAAACGAGTGGCATTTGTTCTCCCCCGCACTGCACTTTATCTTTTCTCCACCATCCTACCCTCAACACTCGAACTCCAAAGACTCCAATGGCCTCTTTCTTACCTTACGTCTTCGCTGGCGTGGTCACGCTCGCTGCTGGCTCCGCCGGCTACGTGCTCGGGGAACACAGAGCACTCGCCCGGTAGGTGCCACATCCTCTCATACCCCTTACCATCCCTCAATGCCCTTCAGATATACTCCAAGAGAAATACCACCCATCCGACGCCCACCTTCCGCAGTGAATACCCGTCGACGCCGCGTCGCTGCGCGTCGGCGCACCCCTTCTCCCAGATCGTCGTGGCCCACCTGGTACACGTCAGTCCATCCACTCTATTTCTCAGCTCGCCAATCATCTTACGATTTCCTAGCCAATGCCTCCGATATCACGGAGCCCTACACGCTCAAGCGAAAGACATCCCCGACCAGCCCTCCTTCTGTAGGTCGCCCTTCCGTTATCCATTGCGCATCGCTTACGTCGTCTTTGACGCTTACCAGGGTCCCTACATGAGTGACGTAAGTCGTTTCTCATTTCTATGTAGCTCGTCCTCTATTTACGCTAATTCTGATATCAGCGTCAAAGGCTACAGGTCGAAGAGTACCAACGCAAGCGCAGCAGGGCATCCGACGACAGCGAATCGAACGACGAGGCGCCACGAGCACCCCACCGTAAGGACGAAGACATTTACGAAGACTATTCCATGGACATCAGTCAAGACACGGACTTCTTGGTAAGTCAATATTCATATACCACACTACTTCTTACGAACTTATCCTATGTAGCCTCCGGAGACCTCGCCTGCACCTTTCCCGTCGCAACCTACACCCCCCATGTTCTCGGCAATATCGCCGCCGCCTGCTTATTACGCAGATGCTGAGAGCGATTCCGAGAGTAGGACACCGAGCCCCCGGTGAGTCTCCCGCACATGGCCCTCATCAGAGTTTGTACAAGGTTCTTCACTTACGCCACTCCCGAGCCCGTTGGTCCCGACGTATCGTAAGGAACAGCTCACCCCAGCCCAGCAGCAATATGTGCACGCTCTGTTGCAAGGGGACCCCGAACTGCCACATCCTCACGATCTGACCATGGCCCTCCCTCCCGCGTTACTACCCGGATGCTACAATGAGCCCTATATTGCGTCCTTCAACGCGCCCGCTCACCATACTCCGGCACCTTCGCATGTGCACGACACTGAGCAATATTGGGACTCAGACACCAACTCGGAGCTGTCTACGACCACTAGTCTGCACGGGAGCCCTGGCTCGGTAAGTGCAGAGGCAGGATCATTCTCGCAGAGTGGCAGCGATGTCGATTATGCCAGCGAAGAGGGCTCGCAGGATGAGAGCCAGCACTCGCCGAGCGTGAGCGCCGCTCCTCCCGCTCCCCAGCCAACGCTCCCTGTTCGCTACGACACCGTCCTCCCTCCTCTCTTACCCTGTACCTTACCTTAGTCCGCATCGTCCCGCTTTTAACCTTTCACCCTTTGCATCCGCACACATTTGCATGCACCACACGGACCTCTTTTGTCGGATACCTGTTCGATTCAGCTCAGCTCGGGGGGCGATTTGTAACTTTATCTATCCTATCGCTCGGTCGCCACATACACCTCGGTGGCTCGTCGTTGTTAGATAGCCACCTCCATCCACTCACTTGTTCTCCCGCTCCTTGCTTCGCCGTTACTGGTCTATTCTTTACCCTTGGCCTGCCGCGCGTTCCGCCCATTTACCCCGCGCCGGTGGGTCTGCACGAACACCCAGTACCCAGTACCTCAATTTACGTTACAGATACCGGTCCTCCGCATCCTGCATTCCGCATTCCTATATTTGCATTCACCTTCATCGTCGTATATACATTGTGACCTAGGTACCGCCTGTGGACTTTTTTTCTTTCTTTTTTTGCGCTCGTTTTCTTGGTCGGCTTGCTTTTCGCTGTCGGGATATGGGGGAGGATGGGCGGGTGGATGGAAGGGGGGTAGTTTAGTTTTGGTTCGCGAAGTGCTATAATAACGATGAATTGGAGTCGACGCAAGTTATATTTGAGGGCTAGTTGTGTAGTTCGAATTCTGATGATTGAGTCTAATTGAATGATTTCAAGACATCGCTCGACAGCATTCTTATTTCCTATCAACGTTCCCCTACACAAGGTGACCCGCTCGCGAGGCGCCTCAACAAGACACGGCAAACGAAATCACGCCAAAACTCTATTAAATGGTTTCCTCCAAAGCCTCGGACAATGAAGGCAGACTTGAGGTCAGCCGAACGCTCCAATACATCATCAGCGGGTTCTTGCTCCGCGGGAAGAGGTCCGGTCGACTCAGGGCATCGCTGAGTTCAGTCTCGACGATCACGCTGTCTTCGACGAACTGGTCACCATCGACGTCCTTGAAAACCTTGGGCCAGAGACGGGCCCATGACGCCGGCGAGTGACCATAGCGGCGGCTGGAAGGAGGATATTAGCCACCAGCCACGTGTAGAGGGCCGTCTGCACACGCACCGTTCCATATGGTCATCGATCATGCCCTCCTGCTCGAGCGCCTGGTGACGCCCGAAGATCGTCGCACCAGGGATGCGTCGCAACAGGCATGCGAGACGCAGGGCCAGCGCGAGTTGGGAAGGCTCGTCCCATAGGTGGAAGAGCGCGCCCGTGTATATGTGNGTGACTCGGCCCGTAAGTTCGATGAGGGAGGAGACTTCGGAAAGTGGTGTNGTCGAAGGCTGGACACCTANGCGNGGGAGNGGCGGGATGGGGTGCCCGAACATGTCGGCGGCGAAGAAGTGGATGGGGCTAGTTGCGGTGTCGCCATAGAGCTTGTTTCCTGCTGCGATGAACTCGGCGCGCAGGTCGCATCCGACTACTTGGGATGCTGGGAAGCCATCGTGGACTAGCTTGCGCACGTCCGTGCCCACTAAGTCGAGATAAGGAGCTGTCAAGGTTGAAGGTAAAAGGACGCACTGCAGCAGCCGAGGTCGAGCAAGATTGTTTCTGGGTCCTTGCCAGCCTCAAGGATGCGTGGATAAGCTTTGTTGGCACTCATCATGAGCGAGACATGGTGGTACGCGCGAATGCAAGGATAGGGGTGCTTTGCACTATGTCGTACATTAGTTCGTGAAGTCAGCTACCTTTATGAGTAGACGCACTAAGCCCTGAAGACGGATAAGTATGGTAGACTCGTCCACTGCGTATTAGATGCTCACTCTTTCTGTACATCCTCGACGCGACGTCGCAGTTCATCCTCATCTGTTGAGATAGCCGATTTGAGGAATTCAAGCTCGGAGGCGGTCGGTTGGAAGAGCGAGGAATCAAGAGGTGGGATCAATTCTGGGGAAAGAGTAACCTCAGGTGTAACAGCTGGGTAAATCATTGTCGATTGGGTGCTTATCGGCCGGGTAGGTGGAGTCGCTGTCGAGATGGATGTCGGTAAAGCTCTTGAAGGAACGGAAGTTCAGAATTCGACTTCGGAAAGCGTTATCAGAGCTCTCTCGGAGATTCGTGAGGCAGTCGGCCGTACCGGATAGGCGTGAGCATCGAGTAATAAGAGGATTAGGACATGACGTACAGGTATCCCAGGGTCAGGCCTTCAGGCCTTCAGCTTCAGGGACTAACCCCCCACCGTTATATGATCTTAGACGGACCGTCATCCAACGACTTGCTTCTCCAGCTCTGCATATCAGGTACGCAGAGCCGATACATCACAAGTCAAGCTTGGGAAGACTTGTACTCAGAAGAGTAGAGGGTCCAGTCGGCTAATAAATACTTCAGAAACCGACGTCAACCATGTGTGATCCGAGTATTGAGCACGAAGATGATGTATACCTGGTCCTATGTGAGTATCAGACGATCTCAACGTGTCGTGGGGAATAAGGTTTCGAAAGAGTGGTCGGGCGTTCTCATAGACCTTCCTTCCTTCCTCAGGAGGAAATTGACTTTGTTCAGACTTTCTACAGAATGTTGCTTCCTTCCCACGCCTGCGGAGGCTTCCGTCAACATGTCGAAGCTACTATGGCTTCTATACCTCCAGTCAACACACAGAACCCACCAGGCTCCTCCTGCTATATCATAGTCGTCGTCTGCTTCCCATCAAAGTCGGTGCGTGGTGAGGGTTATTGCGATGTCCTAATTCAATGCCAAAACACGTTCATGGTCGATTCGAAGGTCGAGTTGAATCGGTGTTGATAGTTTGAGTAAGCAAGTAAGTGCTGGCACAAAATTTTAGCAATGTATATTCATCTCACGACAGGATGGAGACCCATCTAGGCCTCTAATGATGCTCGCTGGAAGTTCCCAGCGCAACTGAGTCTACTCTGTGCAGACCCCTACTTAGTGCCCGCGGGAGACCCGCTGCCCACAACGGTCAATAAGTACCGGTCATGTTGGGACCTGTCTGGCACAGCTGCTGGATTTACTCCTGAAACAGGTCTTCCAACATTTCCGTGCCCTCATGATCTCCCACCTGACCCCCAAATGGTGTCGGGATAAAGGATTTAACCCTCCATTTATACCGAACAGAGTCGCTCCTTGGTCGCCTCTTTTCCACCAAGCGACTGCGACCTTGGCAGGCTTTCGCACAACCTTGCTCACCTTGATTTTCTGGGTACTCCTCGGGCGAAGATGCATCTGCTCCCTCCTTTCCGTGCCGAGCACATTGGTTCGCTCAAGCGCCCCGCGGTTCTCCTTCAGAAACGGAAAGAGCTCGATGACGGGAAGATCACAGCTGAAGAGCTTTTGCCTGTTGAGAATCAGGCTATTGATAATATCGTGAAGATGCAGCGAGAGGTAGGGATCAAGTCCTTTACGGACGGTGAATTTAGGAGGTGAGTGTTCCATTCTCCGCGGTGGTTTTTTTAGACGCTAAGATAGGTCTCAGGCACATGTTCTATGACGGAGTATTTGACAACCTCGACGGCATGGAGTACTTGCCGGACGGTACGTTTCTCAATGTTACTTATCGTATTCCATATATTTATTGGCTGTGTGTAGTACCTCTCGAGATGTTCATGGTAAGTTCGGAAACTTTCATGCGAAGCGTACGCACGTGATTATTTAAACGATTCTCGGCCCCAATAGTCATACGTGCCTGATACCATGGCATTCAAACACCACTCGTTCAAGAAGGCTGCGTCGTACATCTGCATCGTATGTTGCCTGATCTAGGGCTTGTTCGACGGATCTAATAGTTCATCATCTACTTCAGGGTAAGTTGAAGCGCACGAAGCCGTTCTACAAAGCGCAATATGAATACCTGAAGTCGATTACTTCGCCGGAGGTAAGCCTAAGTTATACCGGCTTACGACTCAACGGTCCTGATCAATTTGTAGGAGCACAAAAACATCAAGATCACTGTATGTGCACCCGAATGGTTCCATCTTCGCCACGGCCCGTATGCATACAAGAAGGAAGCATACTCGAATGATGGTATACCTTCGCGCGCTTTGTCGCTTCGATGAACGCTGACTACACAAAACGTAGAGGATTACTTCGCCGACATTGCGCAAGCATACAGGGAGGAGATTCAGGAGCTGTATGCGCTTGGATGCCGTGTGTATATCATCCATTTTTCTTACAGACAGAAATTTCGTGACGTTGTTGGATTTATAGGAAATATCCAATTCGACGATCCTCTTCTGGCGTACTTCTGTGCCGAGTCCATGATTACCGGCATGACTGAGCAGGGCGCGGACCATGAGAAGCTGTTGAATCTCTATATCAAAGCCTACAATGACTGCCTGAAGGATAAACCCGAAGACTTCACTGCTGGTCTGCACCTCTGCCGTGGAAACTTCCGGGTACGTCCCATATATGCATCGCCTCTTAAGAACGCATTGAGATATCGTCGTCGTGATTTAGGATGGCCTCCACTTCAGCGAGGGCGGCTATGATCGCATCGCCGTCAAACTATTCAACGAAATCAATGTGGATACTTATTATGTACGATATGTCATTTCTGATATCAAATATCGGTGCTAAATCCAATATTACAGCTTGAATACGACACCGAACGCGCAGGCACGTTTGAACCTCTGAAATTCTTGCCAAAGGACAAGTCTGTCGTTCTCGGCCTGATCACCTCCAAATTTCCCAAAGTATGTGATCGATCTTTTCCGTGAACATCGCCTAATGTCCTCATGATCGCAGTTGGAAGACGTGGATGAATTGAAGAAGCGTATCTACGCCGCTGCAGACACGATTGCCAATGGGCATGAGCCGCGCTCTAAAGAGGAGGCTCTAAGCCAGTAAGGAGTTCACCTCTCGCTCGGTTTTCCTCTGTTCATCGTGTCCCGCCAGAATCTGTATCTCGCCCCAATGCGGGTTCGCGTCCCACGCTGATGGAAACCCCGTCACCGAGGACGATGTCGTCAAGAAGCTATCTCTTGTCGTGAAGACTGCCAGGGAAATTTGGCCTGATGCGTAAATTTCTGCAGGAAAACATGTAAATTATCTTTCCCATTTTGACGGTCACCAGCGAGGGTGAACCACGATGTATTTTTACGTGTAGCTCAACCTACCAGTACGCACTGCCGCCAGAGAATGAATAGCGAGGATGAATATAAGGGGCGAACACCGAACTGGGCGTCAGGAACGTCATTGCATGTTGGCGGATAATTGAGATAATTAATTCTGATCGGATGATATCATACTTGTTGCAAGGGGTAAATATTATTAGTCTCAGGCTTCGGCGGCGCGTCCGTCGCCGATGCTCTCTGTCCGCCGCTTATATGCTTGCTCTCGAATCTAGCTCTCCACCAACGACAGCTCATACGCAACCTCCAATATGTTCAAAAGTGCAGCTACAAGGATCGCACACAACTCCACTCTCCCGGCGCTTGCTGGAAACAAGGATCTGAGGCCGCTGCAGGATCTCATTACGGCGGAGAAGTCTATTGTGCAGTCGTATGTCGTGTGTCTCAGAGATACTACATAACTACTCAACTCTCCATAGCCTACTCAAACTTAGCTCGGACTTTGTGAGAGCGTCCGAAGCTCTCCGTACCTGGGGCTTAGGCGAGGGGGATGACCTCGGAGTGAGTAGCAGTTTTGGTGGAGTACTGGGTTTGTCTCACTTGTCTCCAGGACACCCTCAACGGCTCTACCACCATCCTATCCCATTTTTCATCTGCGCTCTCGAAGTTTGCATCTCATGAACAGGCGATACGAGAACACATGAAGGCTGTGCGAGGTCGTGAGGAGGCACTGGATGCTCTGAGGCACCGACGGAAGAACGTCGTATCGAAGGCGGATTCTGCTGAGAAGAAGCTCAACAAGATGAGCCCTGAACACAAGAACATACAAGTGCAGACGGATGCCCTGAATAGATTGCAGGACGAGATCCGCCAGCTGGACTCCGAAATTATGACGGAAGAGGCTCACTTGGGAGATTTCAAACGATCAAGCACGAAGACTTGGATGTCTTTAAAGTTCGGAGGTCTTGAAGAATGTTGCGAGAAGGGTGTGGTATGTGTTACTTCTCATCGCCCACTTCTGCCCATAATTTTACTGGTCTTAGATTGTTGGCGATGCGGGCAAGACGATCATCGCCGAAATTCCTCAAGACGAAACCATACCGGGTACCCCACGAGCCTTCTACACTGGGCAGCCACGTACAGAGGCTGCAGTCGCAAGTGCTGCACTCAGTGTCAATGATGTCGTGTTCTCGGCCTCACCTTCTCAAGGACGTCCTCGAGCTTCTCAGCGACGGGCATCCCGCGATTTCTCTGTCGATTCAAGCCCGTTTGCTGATTCTAGTCTCCTGGAGCCCCCCTCGTTCCCGCGAGCTGAAACGTCTAGCATCAACACTGATGCGTCGGGCATGCAGCATAACGGTTCGCCCTTCCGGCCTGGTATCACGACGTCGAATCTGCAAGTGAATGAGCTCGGGGCCATCTCTCCTCATTCCGACGCGCCGCGCATGCACACGTACTCTTCCGCGCCGTCACTTCCGCCCATATCCGGCGACGCTGCTCCTAGCCTGGCCATGCCTGGTACTCGTTCTGGAGGTCAGTTCGCCACATTCCCCGTGAAGGGCGGTCGCCTCAATTACGGCTATTCAGGCGAAGCCGGCAAGGACTCCAGCTTTTCAAACGACGTAGCCGATGCGCTCAACCAAGGAAGCAGTACCGACCCACAGGTACCACGGGTTAGCTATGACGACCCTGTACCTTCGTATGAGGCCATCGTCCAGTCTCCAAGTGGATACCCCTCTGCTCAGGCACCCTCCGAAGCACTAGCACCTTTGGAGAACCCCAATAGTGGCAATGATCACCAGGAAGAAGACGATAGCCAATTGCCATGGATGGAGCCTTCGAGGGCTGAGAGGCGGGTAAGGTTTGGCTCTCGCCCGATTGAGATTGGGACCCCCGTATTAGCTCGTTTCAGGAACAATGAGCCTCCCAGCGCAAATACGGAAGACGGTGGTATGTCTCACACCCAAGCTTGTCTATACCTGCCTAATCATTGTTACTGCCAGCTTCGGCCCAGCCAATGCCGACTTCTCCTCCACCGACTGAACCTACTCCTCCAGAGCCAGCAGGAAACCAAGATGAAGATGATGAACAAGCCTTGAATGCTGCTGCTGCCAGAGAGGTATCGCGGGAGCTCGGTGCTCTCAGCTTCAATTCCTTCAGTTCCCCGCCACCGCCACCGCCGCCTCTGCTTCCTCGTGAACCATCTCCCCCGGCTCCTCTATCCATACCGCCTGTTCGAGAGGCGACCGCTTCACCTCCTACGAGTAATATATCGCCTACTCATCCGCCATCGCCATACACGCGAGAGCGGAATCGTGATACTGGTTCGCCGACCATCAGCCTCAGAAGCCCAATCGACAACATCTCGTGTCAAATTCCGCCTGTTCGGGCCACCTCGCCTCCAGCGTCCCCCGGTGCGCGCGGTCCGCTTCCTGCTCCTCCGTCAATATTGCTTCCTGCAAATGCACCGCCATCCTCAGCCCCCATTGGGACCCCGTACCGTACGCCGCCAGAATATCCCAACGTATCTGCGACCGGCACCTCTCCTGCTGTCTCACCATCGCCTTCGTTAGCCAAGCCCCCGAACTCAATCATCGGGACTTCGCCGTCTGCATCACCGACTCCCTCCTTCTCCAGGGCCAACGTCCACCCGCCGCCACCACCACCCTCTGGTGTTCGCACCATCTCCGCTGCTGCATTTCGACGCCCGCAAAACCGCATGCCATCTGATGGCAGCCTCGGTCCAGGTGGCGGGGCCGTTGCTGACACGAGCCCTCTCAGCGTTCGCAAACGGGGGCTTCCCAGCTCGCCTTACGCGACGCGAGTCGCGAGCGGGCATGGCTCGACCTCGTCGATCCCTCAGCCGCCGGCTCCTGTACAGCAGCAGCGCAGCCCAAGTCCGCCGGCATTTGATGATCACGAAGATTTTGATTATATTTCAGCGTATGTGAACAGTGGAGATGGGGCCGAAGATGGGGCGAGAGCGCGCAGCGGGAGTAGTGCTGGTCTGCGGTGAAGGTATTGAGTCTACATGTGCAGTCTCGATGTAGCGTTCTCGTTATGTATTAGTATTCTCGATGTCCATACTTCGTGTACTTGTGCGAACTTTAATTATTACGCATATTTGTGTTCATTCAGCATTGGTCAAATACAACGACTTCGTCAGGGTCAAACTATCGCTATGGAATCCTTCGCCGAAATCATTGTACCTCCAAGCCTCAATTCTCGAAATCTCTGCAATTGTTTCCCTAGGTCAACACCCTGGTACAGTTTAAACCGACGGCGCCGGCCGAAGTTCCTGTAAACCGAGAATTATCAGCATATTAAGGATTCCGTCCCGTAAGAGGGCGTAAGAAGTCCACCTGTAAATATGACAGTTGTGCAGCAAGCGCAAAAGTCTGCTTCGCTACGATAGTCGTTAGGCATTACATATTGTAGTCGATGAAGGAGAAACAACTAACCATTGGGTTTCAGGCGGGGTGGCAGCGCACGGAACCGATGTCTGAGTGCACCGGCTGCCCACCAACTCGTTGGGGTCGGAAGGAACTGGGATCCCCAGAATCCCCAGAAATTGAGACGCCTGAGACGCAGGGACTAGGCTGTCGCATTCGATTATATCAGCGGGATTGGGTTGTCCTGATGCCCCCGGGAGGGCAATCAAAAGAAGAGCTGCAAAGCCCGCGAGGCGGAGAGGTGGAAAGGTCATGAACATTGCTGCTAAAGGATGAGACTCCCTGCAAGCTTTTATAGCCGTAGAAACATGGCATGAAGTTAGTTCACACGTTATAGGGCTTTTGAGAGGATCACTGGAAGGCGTTTCATATGAGCATGCGAAACATATGTTCGGGAGATAAAGAGGTGAGAAGACCTTTGTGACAGTTCGGATGAGGGCGATACGGCAGAAGTAAGCGACGCATTTGACAGACCAGGGTCAATGTCATGACAGACATTGAGTACTCGGGCTTCGGATGAATGTGGCTCATGTGGCTAGGAACCTGGGGGTGTTACGTCTGACACGAGTCTGGGAACGAAGTCAAGGTATGCATCGGGATTTGTCCGCGTCTTACACAGTGTATCAGAAACTCACCAAAGCCAGCCACTATTCTCAACAAATGTCAGAAAGGCATCCAAAGGTAGTGTCATACTCGAACTTCTAAGACTTCTATATTTTGGGTTCGAGAGACGGGGTGCATCTTATCAACAGCACTAGTTGGGGCATCGCGGTAAGATGTCAAGCTTCAGATTAGTAAATAAAGGTGCTACTAGTAGAGAGCGTGCGTCAGAGGCATCCATCGTGGGATCAAATCATGGTACGCACCATCATTCAGTCCAATGCAGGATCCGACGTACAAATATCAGCTTAATATGAACGTTTGAACTGGCAGTCATTCTGTTAGATTTAGTCGCCGTACTACTTACGTCCACGAGATGTGTGGTGGCTATTTCGCGGTCGAAAGCGTCCTGCGGCACTGGAAATACATGGTTATAGGTATCCGAGTCGGACAACCGGTTCAATTGGGATGAGCGAGTCGGACTTGCATAACATTTGTTTGGCTCTGTGTGGCAATAGCTTTGGATCCTAACAAAGACAAACTACCGACTGCTGGCCTATGTAGTGAGTCACTACAGTACTGGCCTTGGTAACGTGTGTCATTCATGATGCAATGAACTCTAGGCGTGAACACTTTCCTTCGTATTCCTGGTCTTAACTCTGGTTGCCTAGACACAAAGTCAACAATGGCATCTGATATTTACAGCCTCGGAAGAAAACCGGCTCGGGCTTTCAGCTTACAATGATCTTCTCACCTGCTGCGCAATTTCGAAGTCTTATGAAGCCTAGCACATGCCCTTGGGCCTGCCAGGGTACCAGGATTTTCCGTTAGGCTCCTCCGTTGGGTCCGGTCGTGCAGCGTCATATGCACGGTTAGCTACAATCGTTTTATGTAATTGCGCAGTGCTTGATCGTATATATCTATGCTCGCGCCGCAGGTGCGTTTTCCTATTCCATCACTACCGGACGCAACGGTAACCTTGGGTTGGGCGATTTATCCTTCCGGCGTTGTAAGTGGTTAGGCTATTCTGGGCCTGTCTAACACATACTCACATGCGTAGCAGAGTCATGTCCGAATCGCAGACACGTGCCCTAGCTCCCGCCAAAGCATACGTCCGCCTTGCGCGGAAAGACGAGCTCAATGATCTCGCCGACATGGCGCGTAGAGCATTCATTTCAGACCCTATCTATAACTACAGTGGCAATTTAAAAGAGGTACGCACGTCGCAATATCCTTACCTCACGATGGCCACCTTATCCACATTCTTTTGCAGCCGTTATCGAATGATACAAACACCTCTAAGCGACGAACGCTCCAGAAATTTCAGCGTCTACTTATCGGGTCTTCTATGGCAATCGGAGCTCGTACTACGGTTGTCGCAGTCCCAGTAGCCTCGGAAGGTTCGGAGACAAACAGAGGTAAGGAAGAACTTGCCGCCGTCTGTATCTGGTCGCCGGAAGGGAAACATCTGGACACGAGCCATCCCTTCACTCTGCTCCGCAACGGATTCCTCGGTATCTTGACAGGATGGGGAATCACTGGACTCAAGGTGCGCTGCGTCTTCTGAATAAATTGAACTTTCCTCTTGACGTATGGAAATATCATAGCGTATCGCTCTCGAGTATTCGAATAGCTGTGACAAAGCCTGGAAAGAGATACGGAAAAGCGAAGACTTCAAGGCTGACGCAACGAACGGGGAGTGGTATGTACAAATGGTGTGCACTGCTCCAGAGCACCAAGGGAAAGGTACGCTCAAATGTGCTACCCACAAATCACCGCTCGAGTTCTAATTCCCGTATTCGCAGGCTATCTATCTCTAATTATGCGAGAGATGTTCGAGTACGCACCTAACCAGGTGCTTACCCTTGATGCGTCGACGCCGAAGTCGCGGGACAGATACGCGCATCTTGGATTCGAGGTGCGTCTCTAACGAATGCGAATTTTCTCACAACCTGATCAAAACTGCAGCTGAAGCGTCCTTGGGGCATTGGAAAAGGCAAGGCGGACTCTCGAGGCTTTAAAGCCAAAGGGGATGCGCCTGGGATGGAATTCTACGCGATGGTCAAGGTGAGTAACGCAAAAATCGTAATCTTCTTGCTACGCTCAATGAATATATCAAGAAACGAAGCCAATAAGTACGTTCAAATGCATGGTACAGGTTCGAGGACAGTTGAACACGCAATTGGACTTGAGGGATCTGCTTATTTTGAGTTATCGGCAAGTTATCAGTCTGCCTGAGAAATATTTATCAAGTGTTTCTGCATTGCGCTCGTATGATCCCGGTGTCACACAGTATGCTAAGACGGCCAGGTACTAGTCACACCCCAGTGAGAGAGCATAAGGGAGTATTGGCCGAACGTATATCATATATTTGGTGTTGTATGGCAAGAGCCTTGGATCCTAACAATAACAAATAACCCCCCGCTGACGTACGTTGCGACTTGGCAAGATCTACGCGCATCGCCTGCTGGTGACTTGAAGGGTGGCTTCTTGAGCCGCATTGCCCTATTCTCTTATACCCATTCAAAGGGGTTATACGATGACATCGTCAAGCTCTTCGCCGTTACAGATCCTTCCGCAAACCACCATCCAACATGACTTTCCGGTAGTTCTCAAAGACATCCACTCCGGGACCGTGCCGGCGGAATCATTCTGGGTCTCTTTCTACAAGCAGGGTGAACCCTCTATACATGGGAAAGTACACTGTACTCTTGACGAGACGGATCCAAGAAGAGATCGCATAACCATGCAACCGCGCGACGGTGTAGAGTTCGACAGGCTTCACGAAGTGAGTTTGTCCCAAGTACTTATAAAGGGACACCATCGCCCTGACAGACCTTGATCGAATTTAGTATAGGTACACGGCTTCATGTCTGGGACTTTCGATTCCCTCGACAGCCATCGTACTCCCATCGCAGGTCTATGCAGACCCAGACCATTCGGATGAAATACATGTAAGTCGCTGTTCAGAGCTGGAGGGATGCAATCCGATCCCGAACACTGTGGTGAACCGTATGATTAACATTACAATTTTGCAGCCCCACCAGATCCCAACGTTTGCCGTCTCCGCACCATCAGCGTCATCCTCCTTCCAAATCCTTGCAACGGGCTATCAAGCCGGCACCGTGTCTCTCTATACACTAGATCCTTCATCCTCGAAGCCAACATACGCCGTCTCCCCAAGGCTTGAGATCAAACCCTTCGCCAGTAGCCGCCTGCACAAGTCAACACCAACCGCGCTGCTACTCCTTCCTCCAAACCCCTCGCACAGCGCATCCAATCTGCTTGTTTCAGCAGGGCTCGACTTCACAATCCACCTCACACCCATCACCACACCACGTGTGCCCACCGCTGCACCGACAGCTCCCGCAGAGCTGACCCCCAGCGCATCTCTGAAGGCACACACGCGTGCTGTCACTTCGCTCCTTGCGCTCTCCCCTTCGAGTCTCGTATCCGGAGGCAAAGACGGCGCGCTCCGTTTCTGGGACCTCAATACCGCGCAACAAACAGCTGTTGTCGCATCGACGGGTCTGAGTCCTGTCACGGCACTCGCGGGCAGCGAAAGTGATGCGTACGCAGCGACGCAGAGCGGCGTGGTCGAGCGCTTTGACGTGCGTACGCGCGCGTCAGTGGCACGGACGGAGAAGTCCGGCGTAGCGGTGAGCGCGCTGGCTGTGGATGGGGATGCACATGCAGTTGTAGCAGGGGGCATAGACGGCGTGGTGAGGGTGTGGGATGTGCGTGCGCTGGGGCAGGAGCGGGCGCGGTGGAAGAGGAGTGGCGGGAGCATCGAGGGGGCGGCAATTCTTCCGAGTCCTGGCCCGGATGCGTCATTGAAGGTACTGGTTGGAGGGGAGGATGGATTGCCTTATATTGCGCGCCTGGGAGATGGTGACGGGCCGAATGTTTCAGTGGAGACGGAACTGGTGTTCGGCGATGTGGAAGCGGTCCGTTGCGTCAGACTCTCAAAGGGGGTGAATGGCGAGGATGAAGTGTGGATGTCGGGCGATGGGGGTGTTGTGAGACGATACGCCTTGTAATGTATCTTATCTTTGTATCCTTCCTTGATGAAGGTCGATCTACATAACTGAAGGGCAGTCAGCAATTTCTTGTACCAAGCAGCGCCAAGTAACTTACAGGACGTATCGTCTCTCTCTCTCCTGATGAAGAGGTCGAGAAACCGCACGAGACGTTTGCTCAGAGGCCAGAGCGCTTCATTCGATGTCCCTGCGAAACTGATCCTATTCACTCTGCTGGGTGGGACTTCGTCGATATTGACCCATTCGTGAGGTGCCAAAATGCCATTATCCCTGAGTCAACCAACAGAAACTGCTCCTCGAGAGGCGCACTATGGTGACCGTCACGGACGGATTGTATCGCCTTCGATATCTCGCCCTTCCGCCCGTGTGCGAGCAATCGCTCTTCATTACCACATGGGACTGGCATGCAGATTGTGCAGTGTTGTTTGGTATGAAGGCCGAACAGGGCCACCGTGCGAAGCCTCGTGCTGGGCGAAACGTTGAGCAGGGCACGAAACGGACGGGATTCTTTCACCGTAGAGAAGTTTCATATCCGGATGTTTCCTGATTGTGTTGGGTGCGCGTCTACTGAGGAATGGTGGGCAAATGCCAAACTTCACTGTGGTTACATACTTTCGAAACAGTGAACGGGGGCATAACGGTGCATGGAGCCTAAGGAGTTATCGCAAAATATGGCGGTCATGCCAGGGGGGTACGCGTTACGCGTACCACCCGCGATGCCTGCCTTGGCGCTTCCCGGAGCTCTGTACCCTAGAAACGCTTCAAGGACGTGACGGAGGAGGAACGCCTTGCCGAGCGACGCCAATGATGATGAGACCGGAATGATCGTATGGTCAACAGAGACCTTTCGCTGGTATGTTCAACTTCGAAGGTACATCTACACCAGGGGAGAAGATACTATACGATCAGTTCACGATCGAGCAGCGGCATATAATTGCTCATAAGTACCCGTTCCACCATCCGTGACTCCGACATGACGGCCAGCGCTTGGCCGCATACAGGAAATAGCAGCTAATGCGGACTCGGACAAATTGTAGTCTTTGCATTGGCAGGCCTGTCAATGCATAGTCGGCCCCAATTCGCTGATGGAAGTGCGCGCTGCGGTTCGGTATTTCTGGCTATAGCTAGTGGTGCGTCGAAAACCGTATGAAATTCCTGGTTCGAAATAAGCGAATCAGAGGCTGCTGGAGAAATCCCGTGCGGCCAACCCACCTCCTCCCTATAAAGATTGAATTTGAAGGCCACCAAGTGACCATTTCAGGGAAATCATAAGTAATCACTATTTAATCAAGACAGACCGGCTTTCAAGTATCTTAAGTCCTTGACGCGAATGGAATAAGCTTGGACCGTTGGCCCTGGTGGACGTCGCGTCGGTGCGGTGCGGTGAGAACTGAGTCTGGGGAAGCAACTGCGCTGGGCGGCGGCAAGAGCCGAAGATCTGGTTTATGTAATTATTACGTAGGAGATCTTACGGTAGCATGTGCGTGCGAGCTTGCCAGGCACGCACCCACGATTTATCTCGCGCGCTTTGAGTTGGCCACGGCCACAGGGAACGCTTTGACTGCATGGACTTTATGTAAATACGTCCATCGTACCAATTGCAAGTTCTGCAAATGAGTGCATTCGGAAAATGTCTACACCTCAGTTGACAGTTGCGTTATGTATTGGCCTTGGATCTAGCACAGCGTTGGCGACATGCAGCCAGACTCCAGTGCTCCGCAGCGCGCGCGCGCGGCATTTCCGATCCCTCCTCGAGTGACCACATGCACATGAAACCAAACCCCTCGCTCTCGCCCAGGGTTCTCGACTCGGAGACACCACACCACCGCGCGAGCAGACTCAGGACTGCGACTCGCCGCGATACGAGATACATGTAACAAAACGCAGGACATGCATTCCAGGGAACACCGCATACTGAGAGAACGGACCCGGATCAGTCGCGTCGCCCGCCGCCTGCCAGTGCCAGCAGATGGCGGCCACAGCAGTCTCCTGGATCGCGACGCCTCGTCTCCCACTCGCGCACCGACTGTGATTGTCTTGGCGACGCACGCACCCACGCACCACTCAACCAATCAGCCATCCCGGATAGTCGACATCGCGTGCGAGTCTGCGTCCGAGATAAGTGCCAAATGCCAATGCCCGTTGCCCGTTGCCCACTGCCCACGGCCGGATCCAGGGTGCCGGGCGCGATAAGTACCGCTGAACGCTAATTTGCATGGCGGCATCAATGTCGCCTGCGTGGGTGAGAACGCAGGTCAGTTGATGTTGATGCGCTTGTTGAGGTCGGCTAGCCCTGCGCGCTGCGTATTGACGTTGCGAGGTTCCTGGCGTAGAGGACTAGTACTCGTACTGCAGACAGAGATAGAGATGTGAGAAGGCCAGGGCGCGCACTCGAGTACCTAGAAGCTTGTGTCGCTGGTGTCATTGTGCGTATGCGTGCCTTGGCATGGGTGCCAGAACGTGGGCGGGTTCGGCTCCTCCGTGAGCACGCCACAGCGGTACAGGAATGCGAAGTTGTAGGCCGCCAACGCGCACTGGCTGCAACATGTCGCACACTTGGCGCTGTTCCAGATCTATCTGTGGCAACATAGTGGTGCAAAATGAGCAGCTGCGATGTCCGACGCACCCGCGTTCATCATTCCACGAGCACTCCTGCATTCCATTGAGCTCGCAGTGACCCACATTCAGATGGAGGGCAGGACGTACTTATCGCGCGATACGGCGATGCGATGCCTCTGTGGTGAGCGAAGTGGAAATCGGGACGCCGTGCTTGTCAGGGAGCGCCAAGGGTACGTCATACGACGCCAGGGATGTATACCATGTGCGCGGGATCTCTCCTGTGCCTTGCGCGAGCAGGGTCGCTGGATGGGGTAAGCTGCGGGCGCCGCACAGAAAAATGGTATATGGAATATGACGGTGAAACGCCCGAGTTCATGCTCGCGCAAACGGGGGGAGTAATTGGCTGAGAGAGCTCGTGGGCGCGTAGGTGGCGGAGATTGTCGGGGAGGGCGGGTAGCGCCGGAGGGATGTAGAACAGCGAGAGCTGCGCTGAGCATCAATGGAAGCAGCAGGCCTGCGGAAGAGAGCAAACTTCGTTGAAAAAGCATCCGGTCTAAATATACGAGAGGTGTCAAGTCAGCAAAACAAACGATGATATATAAAATTAAATAGAGCAGACGCACCTCATGGGTCATTGACGAGATGCTGCGGTCGTAAATCGATGGGTACCCGGCGGCAAGGCTTGCAGAACTGTGAACCGGTCGACAACGCGCGAACTGAGCCGACGTGTCTTCACCGACAGACCTTCACACGTCTTCGCGCGCCCTGGAGATAGACGTTAAACGCACCAGCATTTAGCTTCTTTCGCCACAGGAACATGACAGCTGCCAGTAGACGGATCCCGTCGCCACGACATGATGCTCTTGCCAGCGACACGCAGCAGGCCTGAGTGTATCAGGAATGGACGGGCCGCGACTGCTTATTTAAAGAATGCAAAAATGGGTCGTGTNCGCAGAAGATGGGAGGGCTCGGGGATTGGTTCGGGTTGTTAGGCTGGAGAGGGCCTTAATTTAAAGTGCCGGCTGCACGCTGTGGCACGCGCACATGCTGCGGGGCAGTTGGTTGGCCGGGCTTGGAATGCTCATTTCGTGCTCTGCTCGCGCAATGGTAACTCGAGGCGCAAGCGATCAGGACGACAGCGGCGCCAGTGATTTTGCTGGCAGACCAGCGCGCCGCTTAGAAGATGGCGGTGGCGTCAGCTCGAGACGGACAGCTGCAGCGTCGAGCGGGCGAGGTGCGAGCTCATGAGCGGCGAGCGAAAATGGGATCGTGACCGAGAGCTGTGACACGATGGGGCGGGGGTCACGCCGGGGAATTCGAAGGCAANTGCTTCCGAAGCCACGTCGACGTCCACCGCCCTCGCGCTCATCGCCCGCGACACCGCACCGCTCATGTCGCCCGCCGCCAGTGGCCACCTGCTGCCCGCCGGTTGGTCGCGTGCTCCGAACCAAGGCGCGCACATGGGGAAGGACGCCTTGGCGCCAACTTGGTGTTCTGCCCGATCCTAGCAGGACAAATTTTCTTCTGATGCACTGATTCGCCGGGCAGGATGTGTGCTCGCGAAATGGACACTCCGGAGAGTTCGTTTGCTGTGGTGGGCGTTGGGCAGAGTCTGGGGCGGGCTGGCTGGAGAGGAAGCGTTATCAGGTCAGGGCGGTGGAGCACCTGATAACAGGCCGACCGCCGGGAGAAGGGATGGGGACAGGGAGACCGAAAAAGGAAATGTAGCATATGGTCGCGTCGGGGTGGATCATCTTCTCTTCGTCGCAGAGACTATATAAGAAAATGCTCGTGCCTTCTTTTCTCACAGGTCTTTTGCCCCACTTCCGTCCAGCTTACCTCCTGCCACTATGGAGAAGCAGAACGACGACGCTTTCTACGCCGCCGCCGGCGAGCTCGCTCAGCACAAGCACGACCCCAATGTCTTCGACGATGGCAAGGGCTCTGGCGACTTCTCCTCCGACGAGTCTCAGCTCGGCGAGGCCTACGAGGGCTACCTTGCCCCCACTCTCGAAGAGGCTCACACTCTTCGACACGTCCCAGACTCAATCATGTGGACGACATACCGTGAGTATCTCCTCTCGCTTTGGCTACTATTCCTAAATCAACTCTCTTGCAGTCATTGCTTTCGTGGAGCTGGCTGAACGGTTCTCGGTGAGTATATGCGCCTCTGATGTGCACGATCTTTGACTGATTTATGCTCCTTTAGTTTTACGGTAAGGCCCTTTAAATCTCAGTGCGTTTAGATCCTGATGGATCTCCCCCGGCGCTCAGGCAGTACCATTGTTTTCGTACGTGTCTTATCACGCCATTCTGTACAGTAAGTGTCTGACTTCGTGGTGGCGCATACAGGTCAACTTTATCCAACAGCCCCTCCCCGCTGGCTCCAACACGGGTGCCGGCGGCGCTGACGGCCAATCAGGTGCCCTCAACCAGGGACAGCAGACATCCACTGGTTTGACCACTTTAAACGCCTTCTGGTAAGCTTGTTCTATCGCCTGTCTGCTCCTTTGGCGCACTGTTAATTCTTCTCTAGGTGCTACGTCACTCCCCTGCTCGGTGCGTATCTGGCTGATACCCGGTGGGGTCGCTTCAAGACCATCGGCATCTCCGTCGCCATCACCCTTGTTGGCCATCTCATCCTCGTCATCAGCGCCATCCCTCCTGTCATCGTCCACCCCAATGGCTCTCTGGCGGCCCTGTGTATCGCCATTGTTGTCATGGGCTTGGGCACCGGCGGATTCAAAAGTAACATTTCTCCGCTGGTCGCCGAGCAGCAGAAGCGCACTCGCGCCTTTGTCATGGAGACTTCGTCAGGCGAGCGTGTCGTCGTGGATCCCTCATTGACCACTGCCAGGATCTACATGTACTTTTACTTCTTCATCAACGTCGGTGCATTGATTGGCCAGATCACCATGACATTCGCTGAGAAGGTGTGTTTGTAACTCTATCAATACCGGGTATACAGCTAACTCTGGCCACAGTACGTCGGTTTCTACTTGGCGTACACACTCCCCACCGCCGTCTTCCTGTTGTGCCCCTTGGTGCTGTTCGTCGGCCGTAACAGATACATACGCTCGCCGCCGACGGGCTCCGTGCTCGGCAAGTCGTTCCGCCTCTGGCGCTTTGCTGCCAAGGGCCGCTGGTCGTGGAACCCGTACCGCACATTCCGGAACTTAACGGCTGCTGACTTCTGGGAGAACGTGAAGCCCAGCCACGTCATTGCGCGTGAGCGTGAGACGGGTGTTGCCAAGCCCAGGTGGATGACTTTCGACGATGTCTGGGTCGATGAGGTCCGCAGAGGGTTCAAGGCTTGCGCCGTGTTCCTCTGGTACCCCTTGTGGTGTACGCATCGATTCCCCGTTTTTATCGCGACCTTCTCCTGACTGCCATCCAGGGCTCTCATACAACCAGATCGTCAACAACTTGACCTCGCAGGCCGCAACGATGGTCACGAGCGGCGTGCCAAACGATGTTGTCAACAATCTCGATCCCTTCGCGCTCATCATCTTCATCCCTATCTTCGACCTGTTTCTCTACCCCTTCTTCCGCCGTATCGGTTTCAACTTCACGCCTATCAAGAAAATTACTGCTGGCTTCTTCACTGGGTGCCTAGCCATGATCTGGGCAGCGGTTGTGCAGCACTACATCTATAAGGTACGGACTTGCATACTCATCAGTTCTCTCTCGACGTCCTCTGATGCGTGATCTGCCGCACAGCGCAATCCCTGCGGGTACCAGGTTGGCACCTGCGTGGACGATGCCGGCAAACCTGTCACCTCAGACCTGAACGTCTGGATCCAGACAGGCTCGTACGTCCTGATCGCGTTCTCGGAGATCTTGGCGTCTATCACCGGTCTCGAGTACGCATTCACCAAGGCACCGAAGAACATGCGCTCGCTCGTCATGAGTGTGTTCCTCTTCACGTCCGCTCTCGCCAGCGCCATCGGCGAGGCCTTCGTCTGTGCGTATCTTCAGCCCTGTTGTCACTCTCAGGAATGCGCTTGCTGACGCATAATTTGTGCTCGCGCTTATAGCGGTGTCGCAAGATCCGCTGCTCGTGTGGAACTACGGCATCTTCGCCGTGTGCGCGTTCGTGGGCGGCATCGGCTTCTGGCTCTCGTTCCGCCACCTGGACGCAGAGGAGGACGAGCTGAACCTGATCAAGGAGGGCGAGTACGTCGCGGACGATTGAGCGCGCCCGTGCGTGCTCCCGCTCTCCCCGCAACGCCGCGTTCTTTGGGTCTTGGGTTCTCGGTCGTCGTGTATGTGTAGGTATGTTGTACGTGCTAGGTGCGGCGTGCGGCGCTGCGTTGTTGTTGCTGTTGCTGTCGTTGCTGTTGACGTTGTGTTGCTGTTGTTGGCAAAGCTATAAAGTATCCCTGTTCCCTGTCTATACCCCGACCCCCCGGCTCGACGCAACTTGGACTCGAACTGCGTGCCTGGTGCATGCCGCCGACAACTGTATCCCTACCCCCGCGCCACTCACCACTCACCACACCACCCGCCCGCATCTTCTTTGAATTTCCTTTTCTTTCTTCTCCATTCTTTCGTTTCGGTTTCCGATTNCAGTCAGCCCCCGTCGTGCAGTCTATCCTTCATGTCCCTGTCCTTGCTTCAGAATCTCGATACTGATACTGATACCGATACCCCCGTCACTCATTTGCCCTTGCCCTACCCTACCCTGCCTGCCTCCCATCTGCCCGCCCGCACGAAAAATCCCGCATCTAAAAACACCGGTGCCGAAACCTCCGAGTCGACGAAGCCGGAAGCGCTGCAGAATACAGATGGAGTTGAGAAACTCTAATCTGCATCTGCATCTGCACCGCGCTGCCTCGATGCCACGCTGCCTCGGGACCATGAGGTGCGGGTGCTTCTAGCTTCGAGGTTGACGGCGGCATCGGGGTTCGCATGGCAACAAGCAAGAAGATCTAGATGCGGGTGCGGGCGCGGGTGCAGACTGGCTTAAGCTAGTGCGGGGTGCGGGGTACTCGCACGCGTACGGGGGTATCCGATCGCGGTGGGTGCTTCTGTCTTCCATGTTCCATCTTTCCTTCCATCTTCTCTTCCATCTGCCGTGATGAGGATTAAGCAGGAGGACGATCATCGGTGCTTGTTCGCATCTTCGCATGCTTGCAGGCCTCGAGTCAAGGGCGGCCGACTTCTTTTTTGTTTCTTTTACGACCCGGTGGTTGGTTCTTGGTTCTTCGCGTTCGTTCGTTTGGTGGAATTTGCCATGTGCGAGCCGGGCTTCTTCGATTGCGAGCTTGATTCTCTCTCATTTTCCAGTGCTCTGCGGCATGTGCTGCGCCGGTATTTTCTACCCCAGCTGCGTTGAGACGTCCGTACTTCGTCGTTTATGGTTTAGAGTGGGTGCGGAACGCGGGAAATCGAAGTAAAAAGAAGGGGAAGGCATCAAGTGAGAAGATCTGTGCCATGCGTGTCCCTGCGAGTAGTTACAGTGATGGATTTCCATCGGCGTGCGCGAGCAGATGGGCAGTATACGAACCGGCTAGGAGGAACTTTCTTCACCTTCATGCGCACGTCCGGCTGTTTCCTTGTTGAACTAGCGCCACTACGATCGATGGCTATTGCCTTGCTCAAACATCCCAATTCTCAAATGGCCTCGACCATTAATCAAGCGGAGGCCCTCGATTCGCAAGCACCACTCGATAATCATGAAGATGACAATGAAGCAAGGTCAGTGCTGATACTTCCAACATCGGAAGACGGTACTTCCCTGAACTCCGATTTCTACAGCGGGCAGTATACACTCGACAACAGCGACGACTGTCATCCCTTAATGATCGCTCTTGCACGGATCTTCGACAATATTGGCGTCTCGTACGTCGTATGGGGCAGGATGTGCCTAGACTTCCACGGCGTTCCCACTAGTATCCGCGTGCGTATCTTTAGATGACTATGAAGCATATATTCCCGACCAGAGAACCTGTTTGCAGGACCTATCGTTCGTTTTCCCCGACAACGAGGTTGAGAAGGCGCGCCGGGTGCTTTCTCAGAGACCACATCGCTTCGTCCAATGTCCCTGCCAGAGCGACCGCAGCAATTCCGCCGGTTGGGAGTTCGTCTGCGCTGACCCAATCCGCGAGGAGCGAAGATGCCACTACCCCGAGTTGGGCCCGATGGAAGTCGCGCTTCCAGAGGTGCACTACGTTTATTGTAGGCACATCAACGTCGAGCTCTGGAAACAGTCGGATGTACTTCCCGGTGCTGACATTTCCGAAGGTAGCATTGACGTCGTGAGAGCATCACCTCGCCGCGAGAGACAGTACAAAGAGAAGGGGCGGAAGAACTGGTACATGAACATGGTGTCCATTACGGATAGATACCGCCTTCGCTACCTCGCTATCCCAGCAATGTGCGAGCAATCGCTCTTCATTACCGCGCGGGACTGGCACGTAGATTGCGCAAAGTTGTTTTGCTATGCGGGGTACGCCGTCGACTACATCGATGGCGATCAAACGGGGCCATCGCGCGATGGCATACTGGGCGAAACATTGCGCACATTGCTGGTCGAAAAGGACTTCATGATTGTAGAGAAGTATCATGTTTCCTGAATGTACATATATTGTATCCCACCAACCTTCGCCGAGGACGTGCTGAGGATTATATCTCGACGGTGCCAGCTCTTCGTCATCCCCCGGTCGCGTTTCGACGCCCTGTCCCGCTTGCACGGCCTCCAGGACAGATCGTGATATTGAATGTTGAATGCCAGTTTGAGGCCTGTATTGCCAGCGTTGAGCGCTAAACACGAGATTCAATGGTTCACAACTGTGGAACACTGCTGCTAACTTGAAGCACATCACCGATAGCTACGCGGGGTGCCTACACCTTGACCTGCGCTCCTGGGAGCGTCAGCCTGAAGACAAGGAACTAATTGTCGANGTCTTGTCCAGCATTGAACGGTGCGCCGTTGCCAGTGAACACGCCGAGCATGCTTAGGAAGTCGTTATCCGACTGCACTGTCAGGGGCGGGTCGGAGGACGAGCTAGGAAGGGAGGGACGCACGGTGGCGAAGAGGAAGTAGTCATCCGGGAACGCGAGGTCGCCGACTGACGCAAGCGCGAGGGACTCCCACTTTGCATCGATGAGCATGTGGTCGATGTCGTCCGGGTTGCCTGCACCACGCACACATCTAAAACTAGAAAATAAAGTTTTGAAGTACATAACAGTTCATAAAGTATCCTGGTTCAACTTGGAAGGAAAAAGTAAGTCACTGACACAGCCATTCATGCATTAGGGGGAATCGAACCCCCGGCGGGTCGATGGCAACGACCCAGGTTACCACTACCCCATTAATGCGATATCGTTTTGCATGTCGTTGTTTATACATCGTAAGAGAGTCGGCACGTCGCTGAAGAGTCAATGCCAGCGCCGAGCGCCGAACACGAGATTCAATGGTTCACATTATAATTTGCGGAACAAGTACCGCGGTAGCTATGGGTACCTACACGTTGACCTGCGCGCCCGGGAGCGTGAGCCTGAACACGAGAAACTGGTTGTCGACGTCCTGTCCCGCATTGAACGGGGCGCCGTTGAACACGCCGTGCGTGCTCAGGAAGTCGTTGTCCGACTGCAGAGGCACCGTTCGAATCAGGAGCAGGAGGATGGAACGATGGAGGGACGCACGGCGGTGAAGAGGAAGTAGTCGTCCGGGAACGCAGGGTCGCCGACGGGGGCAAGGGCGAGGGACTCCCACTTTGCATCGATGAGCGTGTCGTCGTCCGGGTCACCTGCGCCACGCACGCATGAGCACGTAGCTAACAACGCACTGCAGGAAGGACGAACGGACCGTTATGGAGCCCAAAGCGGGCGAGCTGGGTGCTGTTCAGGTAGTCCACAAACGACACGTAAGCGGCAGGCGTGATGCTCTTGTCCAGGTCGCCCTTCTTGGCAAGCGGATGCCCCGGATCGTCGAACTTGGACCCATGGATGTCTGTCGCGCCGCTCAGCGAGATCAGATCTGCATGCCTGCCACGCACGTCAGTCCAAACACAGAACACACAGCAATGCATCTCACTTGTACGCGGCCTTGGTGTCGTCTCCGCCGCGCCCGTCCCCGTCGCGCGCAAGCACCAGGAACGTCCCCGGGCTCACGATGTGCAGCTCGCTCGCACCCAGCGTCTTGCTGTCGCTGTCCAGCGGCAGCGGCACCACCCACTCCCCCGTCAGCAAAGGCCGCGCCGCGCTCGCGTCCGCAATGTCGAACGCGACCAGCCGCGTGTACCGCGCGTTCTTCTTCTTGTCCCCGCCGTCCTGGATCGTCGCCGACTGCAGCAGCGCGTACAGCGTCGTCCCGTCTGCGCTCGCCGTCAGGCCTTCGAAGCCTGCGCACGGCGTTAGGAGCGCCGAAGAGCGGAGAGAGCAGACGCACCCTGGTTGCCCGCGCGCCCCGTGTCCGGGTCCGTGTCGCCCGTAAAGTTCAGCTTCCCGTCGTCCATCGGCAGGATCGCGTCGGGCGGCTGGATCGTCTGCAGCAGATCCCCCGCTGCGCTGAACCGGTAGATGTACGGCCCGTACTCGTCGCTCACCCAGAATCTGCGCCGTCAACTCAGTATGTCGGACAGTGAATACAGGAACAGTCCACGCACGAGCCATCCGCATTCAGCACGAGCCCCTCCAAATCCAGCGTCAGATGGTCGAACCCCGCGCTCGGGATCGGCAGCGGCGGGTCCGCGCTCGCGCTCTGCGGGAAGCCCGCCTGCGCCGCCCGCACCCCCAGCGCNTCCAGCCCGCTCGTGTGCCCGCCGCTGCGGTCCGTGTACAGCACCGTGTCCTCGTACGTCAGCTGCAGCGTGCGCTGCGCCGCGGAAAAGGTGAGTGGCGCCGCGCCGTAGTAGGGCGCGAGCGTAAAGGCGAGCGTGTGTTGACGCGCTTGGTAGTCGATCGTGCCGTCCCTGTGTGCATACGTTACGATTAGAATGCGGGGGCGGGAGGGTGGAGGACGCACACGTTGAACCCGCGGTCGGGCTGCACGCGCAGCGTGCCCGCGTACGTCCCGTCCCCGTTCGCAGCGAACGACGCGAGGGCAATCGCGCTCCCGATCCCGCCGATGGTGTCCCCTGCGCTCCCAGTCAGCATCGCGTCCATATGCTCAATCGGGACACGCACCTGTCGATTCGGTCGCGTTGGACGGGATCAGCCCGAATGCGACTAGGCCCTGCCCGATTCGGGAGCTGGAATGTTAGCGCCGGGGTATATAGACGCGTTGGTGAGAGCGCGCACCTTGTTGACGAACGTCGTCCCGCCCAGCTTCACTGCGAACGCTTGTGATGGATCCGGCTCCGTGGGCGTCGATGCCCTACCGATGGGCGACGCGCGCGTGGGTGCGATAGCCGCTGCGAGGCTCCAGAGTGCGAACAACATGGCAAGTCCTGTCGAGCTTGAAGACTCGCATCCTGGCGAGCGGGCTACTTATAGCATCAGTGCAGAGCAGGCCACCTGGGCGAGCTCGCAGTGATTGGGTGTCCGAAGCCGCCATCAGTCGCTCGATGCATGGTGCATGAGGATGGGGGTGAGAGTGCGCGAGGGCGCGACGCACGTTCGTCGTGCCGGTTGCCTTCTGAGGATGTTAGAGGGAGCGCTTGATGAGACGGGGCCGCCGGCATCGGGTGGGAGGCGCCGTGACGCCATTTCTGGGACGGTGGTAGGTGTGCCTTTTGGTGTGTGTTGTGCGGGAGGGAATGGTCGCGGGACGCGTCTGAGCAAAGTCGTCGTGTCGCGATTGCGGTCTGTACCGTACGAGTCTCCTATGCTTGCTTTGGAAGTATCGCACGTACCACGCGGACGCCGTCTTTGACGTCGACGATATTGACGAGACGCTGTTACATATTCGGCCGTCGAGCGAGCGTCGAGGGGCACGGAGGTAAAGCGGCATTCCGACTCCCGAGCCAAGATGACACCTCGGACCGGGCCGAGCTCGAGGATGCTCTGTTGCGATTCTTGTGCCGAGCAGGTACAGAGCGCACGAGTTGAGGGAGGGAGGGAGGAAGTCTGAGTGCGCGCTGCGTACGTTCAAAGCAACGTGCGACGGCCTTGAAATTGGAGGATCAAATTGAATATCTAGGAGAAAGGCCACCTGTCCGCGTGATGTCAGTCCGAGTCCACACCAGCTCGCAAACACTACGCACCTTCCAAACCCTCGAGCCCCATTGCAACAACTTGGCCCCAGACGCACTAGACTCGGATGTCGACGCAGGATCCTCGAGCGCCCGCAGGCTACAGCCGAAACCCTAACCCATCCGTATGTACGTATCCTCCGCGGCGTCTACGTATAGCGCGGAAGCAGGCCCGCCTGCAGGCGATCCAGCCTCAGGCGGGTCCAATCCATACCCATGCTCTCAACCTACCTCCATGCATCTACGTCTACGTCTACATCCACTCTCCCTCTTTCTGCTCCTGGTCCCCGCATCCTCTCTCGCCCTCGTCCTCGCACATGAAGCACAACACCCACTCCAGAACCAAAACGCGGATGCGAAATCGAGCGCGCCGGGGCCCGTGCTGAGACACTACGGCGTGCGCTCGGCGCGCGAAGCAGAGGACGTGTTGGCTCTCGCGGAGGTACGCACGCTCTCGATCTGTGTAGTCCTGGCCAGGTGTTGATAGCGAGCTGCGGCGCAGGATAACGGCTGGGACGTGTGGCACGCGACTCCTGCAGGGGTCGACGTCTTCTTCCCTACCGTGGCCTCCATCAACATCTCACAGCATACAACCCAAAACGAGAATGCCGCTCACCAGTACGACTTCCACGACACGCCGTACACGTACGGCTGCAGCCCGCCCTCCTCCCCCGCCGGACCAGGAGCGGCGGAAGACGCACCCTGGAACCTCACCGGCATCTCGCTCGCGAACGCGACCTTCCACGCGGCCTACCACACCCTCGTCGGCATCGACGCCTTTGTGGGCGCACTTGCGGATGGGTATCCGCAGCAGGTGACGCTCGTGCAGCTCGGGCATAGTGGGGAGGGGAGGGAGATGTATGCGGTGGAGATTCAGGGGGTCGGTGAGTTGGGTTCGGGTTCGGGTTCGGCGAGTGGGGAGGAAGAAGGAGGCGGGGGAGGAGAGAAGCGGGAGATGGGCTTCGTGGTGACGGGGGCGCAGCATGCGCGCGAGGTACGTCGTCGTCCGCATACTGGAGTATGGATCTTGGGACTGAGGGCTAATGTGCCGATGTCGGTAGTGGGTTGCGACCGCCGCATCGCTCTACCTCGCCCACGCCCTCGTCGCGAACGCCTCGGAGCCGGGCTCGCTAGCGTATCTGCTCAAAGACTACGTGCGTGTCTGTCTCTCCTGCTCTCCATTCCTTCACTATTCCCTGCTCTCCGCGCGCCGGGTTTATGCATTGTGCACCTTCCACCCATCCCACGTCCTGCATCCGTTCCCCGCGTTTTAGCATTTTGGATGTAGCGCTGACGACTGATGCTGGGCACAGAAATTCTATATCGTGCCCGTGCCGAATCCAGACGGCTATCTGTACACATGGGAGCACGATCGCTTCTGGTGAGCCCCTCTCCCCCACCCCCTTTCCCTCCCTGCGCGCACGCCTGCGTCTGCAACCNGTAGTCTGCCACGNATGCATGACTCGG
>SEOQ01000114.1:0-49883 GCA_004679275.1 Dentipellis fragilis
CGTGATGACCAAGGTCGGTGCCTTTTGCTACCGTGCGGCGTGCCTAGAATGTTGCAGAGAAGTTTCTTACCTTATGGATGGATTTTAGCTCTTTGCGGTCGTGTCGCGTAACGTCAACGAGTACCGCTACGATCCCGACGTGGACAGGGACGGATACATCAACCAGCACGGGCTTAGCCGCAAGCATATCTTCGAGTCTGTGAAGCATAGCTTGGAA
Organism: Dentipellis fragilis; assembly: GCA_004679275.1. NCBI lineage: Eukaryota > Fungi > Basidiomycota > Agaricomycetes > Russulales > Hericiaceae > Dentipellis > Dentipellis fragilis. The sequence goes on from SEOQ01000114.1 coordinate 218, forward strand.
CGGCTTCAGCTTGCCTATATCGATGTGTTGCAATGTAAGTTCAAAGCCATCGTCCCGTTTTACTCATATGATATGCATCTGGACAGGCCATCGCTTCGATAACGAAACCCCTATTGAAGAGACGGTAATTGGCTTTCGCTCCTTCTCTTTCTATTTCTTGCTAACTCCTTGAGTCGTCTATTAGATGCAAGCTCTACACGATGTCGTCAAGGCAGGCTATGTCCGTTACATCGGCATGAGTTCCTGCCACGCTTGGCAATGTTTGTATTTCTTCTACTGTTCACTGCATGCGTTCTGACCGCTTCTTTTCTCTGCGACCGACAGTCCATGTGATGCAAGTACAGCTTTCATCTCTGACAAAATGCGCTGGAACATCTGACCTATTCGATCTAGACTACGCGATCTCCCACAACCTGACTCCTTTCATCTCGATGCAAAACCACTACAATCTACTCTATCGCGAGGAAGAGCGGGAGATGGTCCCCACCCTGAAGGTATGTGCCCCGTGTCGCTTGGTATGGAACAAGAAAATAAACAGCTGCCGCGTTGTAGCACTTCGGGGTCGGCTCCATCCCTTGGTCCCCTCTGGCTCGAGGCAACCTCACTCGTCCTTTCGGTGAAGACACGATTAGGAAGGACACAGATGCGTAAGCGGTTTTCTCAACCAGCCTCCGCCGTTGTTAGCTGAGAAATTCGACAGCTGGGCACAAGGGTACGGTACTCCTCAGACGAAAGACATAGTAGACCGGTAAGCCCACAGAAAATTAGACGTAAATTGTGTCTTACGATATTGTATCAGCGTGCAAGAGCTCGCCAAGAAGAAGGGACTCAGCATGGCACAGCTGGCCCTCGCGTGGGTCCTCAGCAAAGATATCGTCTCCGCCCCCATCATCGGCACGACATCGCTCGAGAAACTTCAGGATACCGTTCATGCGTTGGACGTGAAGCTTACCGAGGAGGAGATCAAGTACTTGGAAGAGCCCTATAAGCCGCGCACTATCTTCGGGCACTGGTAGGCGAATGGTGGGTCACTAAAGTGTGTACCAATATGTTACAAGGGAGTGACAGCTGTTGTATTGAGTGATGCCTTTGACCCTCAGGTCTATGAATTGCACACTTGCGTATCGAAAATTCATAGGCCAGTGCGCTCGGAGGCGCTCGGCGTATTTATGACGCTCCAAGCACTTGCCAAAATTCTTGCACATGAGAAAATGGGCTTCTTTCGTTTCCAAGGCGCAGATAGCGAGGTCTTCCCAGACTCTGTGACTCACGGCGGCACCGGCGGCGATCTTGCCTTGACGAGACGAAGGATATTGTCCTTGGTAAGCTAAAACAAGCAGCCTGAGTTGCGCCGAGATATTGCTTAGCAAGAGACTGTCTGCAAGATCGCGAATCAGGAGGGTATCTCCACGCGTTGGGTGCTGCGAAATGTTTTATCGCACCTGCCATTGTCGGGATGCGGTGACTCGAGTCGACAAAACCAACAACTCATTTCGGTTGATGTCAAGGGGATGACGTAGTAGTATTTCGGATGCTCCCGGAATAGAAGGTGGTCTCCACGGTGGTGTAGAAGTGTTCGACGGCCCAGGAGCCATTGAACTTCGTGGAACTTCCTCCACGAAGTGCCTGCTGCAGTATGTGCACACCCTGCATGTCTGTCATGATACCCAGTGGGTTGCGTCTCGGCAGGGGTCTACACGGCAGGCTGGGGATGTGAATCCTCCTGGAAAGGCTCGCGAACTGGACATGAGAGCTCGAGGTCGAGTGGTATGTCTTGTTGTAGTTCAAATAACTTCAGAATACCCTCAATTATTGCTTTGTAGATTCCACTGAAAAGGACTAACCTGGTGAAATCTCAGCTTCGCAAAACGCCGATATTGGTAAGTGAGGAGGATTACTAACCAATAGCCGTCATTTCTAGCGAGAACCCGAGACACAATCTGCTAATGTGTGTATGTCATCTATGGAAGAGAATCAACCTGTTTTCAGGTGAACTCTCGCTATAAAGGCAGATCGACATGCGCTGCTATCCAGAAAGCATTCTCTGGGATCCTGCCTCCCCCTTCATTGCCCAGTGTCTCCATCAACCGTACTCGATAATGGCCCCTGCCAAGATGAACGCTGCCATCATTGATACCGACGGGGAAGTCGCCGTACGCAAGATCGACGTGCCAAAGCCCGGTCCTAGAGAGATTCTGGTCAAAGTCAGCGCCGCAGCGCAGAATCCGACTGACTGTGATTTGTCACGCAAATTTGAGTCGTACTATAGCTAAATTTCCGCGCCTGGTTTATAGGGAAGACTCTGGCCTTCGGCAGACGCGCCGGTGCAGTTTTTGGATGTGACTATACCGGCGTCGTTGAAGAGATCGGACCCGATGTCCCTGCAGGACTATGGAAGGTCGGCGACCGTGCGTCTGGCTTTGTCCAAGCATGTGAGTACGATCTTTTTTATTTTTCTGGAGCTCACTCCAAGGCTTGTTTAGTGACGTGGCCGAACGGTGCATTCGCAGAGTATACCGTTGCTCCTGCAGAGGTTACTATCCACGTCCCGGACAGCTGGACGGTCGAGAGTGCCGCACACCTCGGCGCCGCTCCTCTGACCGCCATTCAGGCTCTCTGGCAGTCCCACGACGACCTGCCTACTCCCCTCAATCCCACGTCGACTCCCTTCCCTATCCTCGTCTACGGGGCCTCGTCTTCTGTCGGCCAATTTGTCGTTCAATTTGCAAAGCTCTCTGGGCTCCACGTCATCGCGACCTCTTCACCGAAGAATTTTGATCTTGTCAAGTCGCTCGGCGCGGACGAGGTGTTCGATTACCATGACACTGAAGTNGGCAAGAAGATTAAGGCTGCTACTGGCGGAAAGCTGAAGTATGCTGTCGACAATATCTCCGAGCACGGGTCGTCCCAGATTATTTCTGACGCGCTGAGTGATGAAGGAGGAAAGGTTTCCTTGCTTTTCTCCTACGATTCTCCTCGCCCTGGTATCANCGTCTCGTCCACGGTTGCCTACCATCTTCTGGGAAAGGTAAGCAGCCGACGTTTACAGTTGTAGCCACGCTTACTTATTCACTGGCATGGCTACAGAGCTTCGACTTCCCCTTCTCGTACACCGAGGATCCGAACCTGACGCTGCTCGGTAAGAAGTACACGAGATTTTTGGAAGAGATCCTCGCAAGGCATGACATCAAGCCGAATCCGGTGTTGGTTTACCCGAACGGATTGGCAAGTGTCGCGGAAGGCTTGCAGTTCATGATGGATGGAAAGGTGGGATTCTGTTATCCTCTGTTCGACATTTCCCTGAGACTGATGACTTCCTCGTATATCAGGTTAGTGGGCAGAAGATTACCTACCGCATTTCGGACACTCCCAAGTAAATTGAGTGGGTGAAATGTTGAGCCGGAAATGATTGACGATAACTACCGTGTACGGGTCGCTAGTCGTTGGACAAATACACTCCACGGTCTGAATTTGCGGATTGGAAGGGTATGCAGCCTATTTGAGAGTTAGCTCGTGGGCCCAAAATATCCATAGCAGAATCGAAAGGAACTACTGATCCGCAGAGAGAGGCTTTTGGACAATTTGCTCCAGTGAAAAGCTGCCTAGTAGGTGAGAAGTGTCGTTGAGTAAGTACAGCGATAGGCGGCGCCCTCGCGTCGGCCCTCACCTTCCGTCGCAACCCCGGTGCCACGCGGATGCCACGCAGATGCCACGTGGATTCTGTATATTACTCACCGACTCCTGGGCAATGCGACTCCAGACTCGACTTTTCCTATACAAATTCAGCGTCTCTTCAACGCCCCGGGGAAAGAAGCAAGAGTGAAAGATTAAGCCGCAACAAAACAGCAATCCGAGTCCCGGCGTCGTGCGGCCAAGGTGTCAGTCAGCGTCAAGGCAGAAGCGTTTGCCCGCTCTGTTCGCCGCTCGTGGTGATTCGTAGTCCGGAATATCCACCGTAGTCCGTCGTCTTGCAAAGCAACCTTGGATGACTGAGAGCCAAGCGTTAACCTGGACTCGGACAGGTTCGGATTTTGCAGCGACCTGGTGTGTACCATGCTGTTCAAGTGGTCATATCCTTGAATTTCATGCCTTCGCAGAGTCTTACCGGTGGGTGGTATCCAACCGAGACCTTCTTTCCTGATCAATTCTCATCCAGAAGGGCCTTATAAACACCGCTATCGATGGTTACTAACCATCGGCCAGCTATTAGTGAGAACACCGCGTCCCTTAGGAGGCGCACGATCATTCCACATATATCCCTATTCAGACACGACTCAGCAGTATACATACGTCATCTGTGGATGAGAACATCGCACAGGTGCGAATGTTCGCTATAAAACCAGGGCGCCATGTGTCGCGGGCCGCAACATATACGCGCTCGCTCCCGCTCTCTTTGACCCCTCCGTCGTCAACTCGTACTTTTCTCCATCGACATCGCCTGTATTCGACCATGGCCCCGACCAAGATGAAGGCTGCCGTCATTGGTGAGGACGGCAAGATTAGTCTGCAAGAAGTCGATGTGCCGAAGCTTGGTCCTGGACAGATCCTTGTCAAGGTTCAAGCTGCGGCGCAAAACCCGACCGATTGTGAGTCTTGCTGGTCATATCGACACTACCGTAACTCAACATCGCGCTTGAACTGCAGGGAAGAGCGCATTCGGCGGCAAGCGTGCCGGTGCAGTTGTGGGATGCGATTACACTGGTGTCGTCGAGGAGGTCGGGCCCGATGTGCCTGCAGGTCTGTGGAAGATTGGCGAGCGCGTCGCTGGCATGGTTCACGGCTGTGAGTTCGACCCCACTGAGCTCATACTGAGCCCCCATGACGTTCGTATGACACCCTACCCGCCCCCCTATAGCGACGTATCCGAATGGCTCCTTTGCCGAGTATACCGCGGCCCCCGCGGAAGTCGCCGTGCGCGTCCCGGACAAGTGGTCCGTCGACGATGCCGCGCAGCTGGGCGTCGCGCCCCTGACCGCCATCCAGACCCTCTGGCAGTCCCACGATGACCTGCCCACGCCTTTCGAGCCCACGTCCACGCCATTCCCAATTCTGGTCTACGGGGGCTCGACGTCTGTCGGGCAATATGTTGTGCAGTTCGCCAAGCTTTCGGGGCTCCGCGTTTTTGCGACTGCGTCGCCGAAGAACTTCGACCTCGTCAAGTCGCTCGGCGCGGATGAGGTGTTTGACTACCACGATCCTGAGGTCGGGAAGAAGATCAAGGCTGCTACGGGAGGCAAGCTGAAGCACGCCGTCGACACAATTTCCGAGAAAGGGTCTCCCAAGATTATTTCGGAGGCGCTGAGCGACGAAGGAGGAAGGGTCGCCATCATCCTTCCCTACGAGGCTCCTCGCCCCGGTGTTAACGTCGCGTTCACGATTGCCTACCAGCTTTTGGGCAAGGTAAGCGCTATCGCCGTAAGGTGCAAAGCATGGAATTCAAATTGCGCGACTGTAGAGTTACGAATTTCCGTACAAGTACGTCGAGGATCCGGACCAGACGCTGCGCGGCAAGAAATATGCGAAGCTGTTGTCCGAGATCATCGCCAAGTTCGACGTCAAGGCGAACCCGCTACTGATCCTCCCGAACGGGCTCGCGAGCGTCGCTGAAGGTCTCCAGCTCCAGCACGATAACAAGGTAAGGCTGCGTAGTTATTTCGCCTGTTTTTCGAGAGATTGAATCTTCTTCGGGATTGTAGGTCAGTGGTCACAAGATCACGTACCGCATTGCGGATACGCCCAAGTAAAGCGTAAAGCGAAGAGGACAATGAAGTTGAGCAAATATTATCATGTATTTTATAGGCTTTACAGATGCTACCATGTACTATGACATACCGTCAAATAAACGTAGGACCAAATAGATTGTGGGCATTCAATGTTACTATGCGTGCCTGAGAGGCGGAGCCGTAGGGACCACCTTTGTTGCTGAACGCTTTTCCATCGTTGCTACCTTTGGATTAGCATAGAAGCTACTAGTGAGTGCGCGTCCCAGCATCACTATTGAGTTAGCCTTCCAGGTTCGTTCTCATTCAATGCGACAACTCCAGATTCGCACCTGCGTGTGAAACATGCCGGATTGAGTCTGCGGACGACTAACTTCCGAGGAGTTGCAGGACAACCAACCTGGAGCTTCTGATGGCAGGATCTCCCTCGCCGCCTGTGGTTTCAGGCAAGAAACACGAGCGAGTGCGTTCTGCGAGAAACAGGCAACGGAGATTAACGTTGCGAAGGCGGAGCGCTGCCACGAGGCCCGCGCTCGTGTGCGAGTCGCGACGGGCAGAGCGCACGCGACATCGTCGCCGGATGCTGACGCGTGAACCATCCTTGTTCCCCGTTCCCCGCCCATTCAATGCGAGCCGGCGTAGGTCGCATCAAGATCTGGCATCCGTGAGCCGTGAGTTCTGCGCCACACCGAAACGGCCTCTCACGCGCGCCTTGAATAGAAAGGACATACAGTGACCGCAAATCTACGGCTTATCGGCCACTAATGGGCTTGTGGCCTGTTCTGGCATGTAGCCGTATTTAGAGGGCCTCTGCTGTGTTAGCTGCTATGAGCTATGGTTGAAGCTTGAAGCGACGCGTCGAGGCTTCTAGGCTAACCACGACTAGAGTGTNGATCCTGAAAGGGCCATTCTCTCTGCGCATCCAGGTGACTTGGTGGATCGAACCAGTGCGGACCGGGATCGGTCTTCAAAACTTCTATACAGCAGGGTCAGAGTGATAAACGCGGCAGGAGCAAGACTGCAAACAGTTCGCACCGGTCGCCGAACCTTCGGCACACGTAAGATCAGCGCACAACGCAGAACGCACGTCGAAGGAAACGTCGCCAGCTCTGCGCAGAAGGACTTCACGCCTGCTCCACAGAGGCCGTAAGTTAAGCGAATCCGAAGATACACCTGGGCGTTACATTAAGGGCGGCGTCCATTGGTGAGTAAAAACGTAGACGCATGTGTACTCGTACAACAGCGCAACACAAGTTCAGGAAGCGAGGAAGGAGGACCCCGAAAGCAGTGCGGCGATGCAATCACGTGAGAGGAAGCAGTTGGCCGAGGTGTCCGGGGGACGTACCGCAAGTCGCTCAATGTCCCTGCCACTGAGGCTGCCAGCGACGCACAATTTCTCGTTGCGAACGTGTAGACGAGTAAGGCGTGATATATTGACATCTCACCTTCTCAGCACAACCAACACGCTAGGCCCACAGAAAATCTCGCGATATTCCGTGGCTACTGCACGATGATTGGTGAGCAATTGGAACATGCACATGATAACATTGGCAGCGTGCTACGACGTACGTACTTACCATGTGTTCGCTTTGAAATAGTCAATTATCAGGTTGATGTTAGGGGCCCGGGAACTTCCCAAGTCCGGATCATGGCCTTAATGACGAACAGTATTGCAGCGGGGTCTTCTGTCTAGCTGAGGGGCGACAGGTACAGTACGGCTGGCAATGCGGTACGTTGGAACAAATTGCTGCGCAGCTCTGGCCAGACTGGTCTAAGAATATATGTCATAAGATTATGCTATGCTCATAAACAGAAACAAGATAAAGACATACGATAACACACGCCCCTTCCCACCCCCTGGTGCATCCCTCCGCACCCTGACGACGCAGAAAGCTTCCCCCCCTGAAGTGTTCAACATTCAGATGNCATTCGCGAAACGAAAGGTGGTTCTAGCCGTTTGTCCAGCACCATCCGTACACCCGCGGCAATCCAGGCACATGCAGCCGCGAAGCACGCCCATGTTGCCTGTCGTAAACTGCTTCCATTGACGCCATCCAGACGTATATCGACGCGAGCTTCACACGCCGCGCGTCGACCCCACACGCTCGTGCCCCGGATGCGACGGACGTGCCACGCATCCCCCGCTTATCGTCCACTGGCATTTTCCGGGACCGTCCTGGAGGAGTTGAATTCGCGCTCGAGAGCTCGCATCCCGGCCAGCCGATGGGCGGGAGTAAGCCCGCCGGTGGGAAGGGCCTGCGTGGCTTCTAGGTGACACTTTGACATTTGCGAGGAATGTGCCATGCGGCTCTGGATGAACGAGAACGCGGGGTCGGCCATCATAATATAATGAGGTTTGCGTACGACACTGCATGGTCCAGCTTCAGGAAATACAAGCAGCTGTGCACGATGACACGGACCTTCCGATAAGAATGGCGACAATTGGACACATGGATGTGGAGGTTGTCTGACAGACGGTCCTGCTGCGGACGCTTGACATCACTTTGGAGCACGAACCAGCACGAAAAATAGGACGGGACTAGAACGGCCCGCCATGGGCACATCGGGCAGGGCACTGTGGATCCGAGTACTGCGTACGATAAGATGCTCTTCGCTATTTCGAGGATGCGGGAGAAGACCAAAACCGAGGTTGGTCAGTCGAGGACTTACGGCATGAGCGCTTGTGCGAAAGGGCAAGTGCGTGCAGAGCTCAAAGGCTTTCGACTCGGAATCTTGCGTCCGTATGTGCCCTGGATTGCCTGATGAGCTTCCTCGAGATCAATGGAGTGAGATGATTGGCAGCAGTTGCAGTGCACGCTAGCGCTCCGAGCGGAATTGCGGATCTTCAGTGTAGCAACAGCGAAAACCCGCCAGAGGGGCTTGACGAAACGTCTTGACAAGAAGCCACATATGGAGCGCGAGGTGCGCCTCATCGTACCATCCACGAAAGGGATGGGCAAGATTCCATGGGAATGTCGAATCGACCGTTCGCCGATTTTGAGGAGGGCCTCCTGCTCGGGCCGGGTGGAAGAGGCCGGAAGGTGATCCCAGAGCCATCAGATTGCTGTTGCGCTCGAGGCGTTATCCAGCGGATGCGGTAGTTCGCGGGTCGCGAGAACCCTGGCAAGGTGGAGATAAGCGACGAAGATCGCCCGTGCATGACCGCTTCGAAAAAGCAGACCGAACTGTGTCCAGCTGGCCTGGGGACTCTTGGGTATCCTTTGCATGCGGGAGAGGAGAGCAGTGAAGGAGAGCAACGCCAGGTATCGTCGAGGAGAAGAGAGCCCAGAGACAGTTTCGCCGAGAGCGCCAGCAGAGAGCTCACGTGGGGAAATCACGTGCAAGGCGAGATAGGCAGAAACTGGTTCTGGTTGAACAGTGGTTCAAGTTTGCATTCGGTTCGCGATGGCCCCGCGGGGGCATTACCAGCAACTTTCGAAGCATTTACCGTACAAACCTGGCTCTCTTCGCTTCTGGTCTCTCTTTCTCACCTCCCACGACCTTCACGATACCCTTCTCTGTACATCTTTTCTCGCTTTCCGCCTTGCTATCTGCTGTACATCCTCCTTCCTACTCCTCGCACCGACACTTAGACACTTGCGACCCCTCGGAAAATCCATTTTCCTGCTGTATACAGTCTGTGCAGTCTTACCGACTGTGCAGTGACCCCCTTCGTCGCATTGCCATCGCCGGTCACCCGTGACCTGTATTCTGTATATCCCAGCACGATACCCTCAAACATCCATCACATACCACGCGATACCGCACGAAGACCATCCCTGCAGAAGGAATGAAATGTCAGCAAACATCGAGGGCCACATTCGAGACAGCGGCATCTATGACTATAGCTTGCGCAACGCGGAGAAGTCGTCGGGTACGTGCTAGCTTGGGACGCGAGGGTAGCGTTCATTGACATTCAGCACAGAAAACGGATTCAGCAATTCCACTGTCCGACCGGTCTCCCTGCAGGAACCCCCAGCGATCAGCTCCGCCCCCGAGTTTTTCGACCCTAACCTTGATTTTTCGGACACTGGATTAGGTATGTCCATCAAGCATTTCACCCTGACATTCCACCCACCGTGCGCCGCAGAGGATGATTCCCCATATCCCGAGGTGCGCGCTGCAGTTGCGAACTTCGACGATCCATCCATGCCCGTTTCAACAATACGGGCATGGATGATTGGCTTGTTCTGGGCGATACTGCTTCCGGGCATAAACCAGTTCTTCCACTTCCGATATCCTTCTATTTTGGTCTCCGGTGTGAGTGCACGCGAACAAGGCGACTCCTTGTTCTAATCCACTGAACTTTTCGTCGGTTTGCAGTTGGTCGCGCAGTTGGTAGCGTTTCCCATGGGCCGGCTATGGGCGCGCGTCATGCCCCGCTTCGCCATTTTCGGGGTGTCCATCAATCCGGGGCCGTTCACTATCAAGGAGCATGTGCGCCATTTCGTACTACCTTTGATATCAGATAATCTGACTCCAGCGCTGTCAGGTCCTTGTGACGGTTATGGCAGGTGTCGGCGCCCAAGCGGCCTATGCTGTAAGACCGCCTTTGCTTTGCTGGAAAATTCGTCTGCTAATGGGAATTTATAGACGGATATTATTGCAGTTCAACGAGTGTATTATAAACAGGATTTTAACTTTATTTGTAGGTTTTTCCTTACCCTCAAGAGCGCCCTCGCTGACTTTTCATACAGACCAATGGATGTTGGTCATGTCGACACAATTTATTGGATTTTCTATTGGCGGCATCGCCAGGCGATTTCTAGTCGCCCCTCCGTCCATGAGTGTGTGAATTTCCCCTCCTACTTGACTTGTCATCTCACCCGCAGCCAGTCTGGCCTAGCACACTCGTCCAGTGTGCGCTCTTCAACACCCTGCATTCCCAGAACTACTCGGGGACAGGTCTTCGCGAGAGCATGAGTCGAGAACGGTTTTTCCTCCTCGCCTTCATCGGGTCGACCGTTTGGTGTAAGCACGAAGTTGTCATCCGCCGGAACGGCTTACCAACCGGCGTTGTGAACAGACATAGTGCCAGGATATCTATTCCAGGCTCTCAGGTGTGTAGCAGCCTTCGATCCACGTCTCCCGTCTGTCCCTAAGTGTTATTTTTAAGCGTCTTCACATGGGCATGTTGGATTGCCCCGAAGAACGTGGTAGGTCCCACTTCTATGTGCCTTTTCTGTAAATCCGCTCATGGGCCACCGCAGATCGTCAACCAGCTGTTTGGGTAAGTCGTTGGTTTTCGGCATACGAGACATGCTGTAATATGCCGTTCGTACAGCTACAGGAGCGGCATGGGGTTTTCACTCTTGACCTTCGATTGGAACCAGATAGCATATGTTGGGAGCCCGTGCGTACCATTCCGTGGTCAACATTGATTGATGCTAAAGACCGAGCGAATCATCTGTTGTAGATTGGCAACTCCTTGTATGAATGTTTCACCACTTGCTGCGGACACACACTGATAGGCTGGTTTTCAGGGTGGGCAGAGGCCAATGTCTTTGCTAGTTTTGTCTTCTTCTATTGTATGTGCACTGTGCTCTATTGCGGAGCTGGTACTGAAGCTATTTCTCAGGGTTCTTGACACCTTTGCTTTATGCAAGTGCAATCCTTTATCGTTTCGCCTGTATCATTAACGCGGCCATTCTCAGTACACAAATACTTGGTACGGTGCATATATGCCGTACGTTCTCTGCATCATCTTCCTTCTCAATCTATGTTACGTTCTTACGTTCCCATGCAGGATCTCTTCTCGCAACGCATTCGACAACACTGGAAAATCATACGACTTGGGTCGCGTACTCAACCCTGATGCGACTTTGAACTCGACAGCCTACCAGGAATACAGCCCGCTGTTTCTCTCGTATGTTTCTCCTACCATACCTGTATGGTTTCTGGTATCTGACAGATGAGTATAGCACGACATTCGCCGTGTCATACGGGCTGTCCTTCGCATCTATGACGGCGACCATCGTGCACTCCCTGATTTACTTCTGGAAACCCATCAAATTGCACTTCGGCCGCTCGCTGCAGGAGCAGCCTGACGTCCACGCCCAGTTGATGTCGAGATATCCACAAGGTATGTCCTCGCAATCCACCACCACGCGGTGCCGAGGCACGAACTCACAATTTGGAATCCAGTGTCGGAGTGGTGGTATGTGTGCATATTCGGTAAGGCCTTCCAAAACGAGCTCACTACGTGAAGATGCTCACGAATGGCGTATGGGATGGCCTTGTTTTTGATAGCGGTGACTTTCACTTTTGCGGGGCTGTGCATCAAGTTGTGGCCGACGAGCATGACGATCTGGGCGTTGCTCGTCGCGCTGCTCATCGGTACCGCTTTCTCTTTTTGCACCATAGTGTCTTGGCTGACAACATACGTCTTTTAGCGCTGATCTATATCATACCCATTGGTATGTCCGTCGTCGTTGTCTCAGCAGTGTATTCACCGACCCGTCTGATGCCATCGCGCCTCGCACCTCGCAACCCATAGGCATGCTACAAGCCATCACGAATCGCCAGGTCGGTTTGAAGTGAGCCGCCGCCTCCCGCCCGAATGAAGCGCAGGATGATTGACCGCAGGTTGCATTTTCCCCGCTAGCGTCATCGGCGAGCTCGTCGCCGGGCTCATTCTCCCCGGAAAGCCGGTTGCGATGATGATGTGAGCTATTCCTCTTGATCTCGGGTCGGCATAATGGGCCGCCGAACCGCCGAGTCCGAGTTCCGTTACTGACGTGGTGCGTGCTGGATGCTGCAGGTTTAAGGTACGGTTCGGAATTGGCAATGCGGATTTGGGAGGTAAGCTGATGAGCGTGGTTCTTTGGCGTTGCAGACATGGACGTATATCACGATGTCACAAGGTAGGAAGGTCGNGCTCTTGNAGTGGCTTCGTACTGACGTGAGCATGCGGCTGCAGCTATGATCTTCACGTCGGACTTCAAGCTGGGGCACTACATGAAGGTACCGCCTCGTCCGATGTTTTGGGCGCAGGTACGTGGATCATTACGGCTGGTGAAACGGTGGGATCTCACTTCGTGCAGATCCTATCAACTGCCATTGCTGGCACGGTGCAGCTCGGCGTGCAAACATGGTACGTCAGTTCTATTGATGCCATGTGAAAAACCAAAAGCTGACTTGCTCATGTAGGATGTTTTCGAATATTGAGTACGTGGTGACAGTATATCGAGTTTTTTTTTTGACATCCTGACACGCCGATAGCGGCTTATGCGAAGCGGGGCAGAAAAATCAGTATGTCATTTCCTGCGTTCAGCCTGTTCGCGTCTGACAGCGGGGCCCGCTAGTTTCGTGTGCGCGAATATCGAGGTTTTCGGCACCGCTTCCATCGTGGTGCGTATAACCAATGCAATTACCCCATTCCGTACTGCACTTCTAACGATCTCGGCCTTTGCAGTGGGGCGTTGTCGGCCCAATGCGTCAGTTCGCGAAAGGACAGATTTACTAGTAAGCATCATTGTATGTCTCTTCTCCGCTTGCAGCAGCTCACACCGTCTTCATTAGTGGTTTGTTGTATTCCTTCTGACTGCCCGTGATGCAATTGATAAACAACGATCTCCTTCCAGCTCTCGTGTTTTTTTTCTTAATCGGCGCGCTCTGCCCAATGCTCCTCTGGTGGTTGACCCGCAGATACCCTCAAAGCTGGCTGAACTACGTCAAGTACGTCGTCTGCTTCTCCGCTTCCCCCGACCGCTTACTGACTCGACTGTATTCGCTAGTTTCCCGTGAGTATCGTTTTCCCCAACTACGGCCGTTTGAACAAGGTGCAGTCTGCTGAACTTGGTCGCGCAGTCTGATTTTTGCGGGTCTGGGCACGCTTCCGCCAGCAAATGCGTCCAACTTCGTCCCGTGGGCAATCCTAGGATTCATTTTCCAGTATCTCATCCGACGGCGGTTCTTCCCCTTCTGGGCGAAATATAATTGTGAGCCTCGTTCAGCATGGTCGCATCTGCTAAGTCTGATCGCCTCTGTGACTCCAGATGTGCTGTCCGCGGCTCTCGATGCTGGAACGGCAGTGGGCGTTATTCTGGTGTACTTCTGGTAAGTTCCTCCCGTTGATCATGAGAAGAAAGACGAATTTGATTTGGCGGTATGTGTGTGCAGCCTGCAATACCCCGCCAACGGGGAAATCGGCGCGAAGACGATCCAGGTGTGGTGGGGCAACACCGTGTTTGAAAATAACGCGGATTGGAAGAGCCTCCCGTTCAAAACCGTGGAGGATGGTCATCCTTTTGGGTACGTGTTTCGTCTCTTCAGCCCCTCTGTTACTTAGTATCGCTGATCGCGGGATTGCGCAGGCCACGGACATGGAGTTAGATTTACTTATACCGGGACATTTCAAGACGACGCTTGTATCAACAGTTGGTTAGTAGACGTTACGTGTTATGAATCTGTGTACTATCATTATATTCGCTGGATCTCTTGGGCTTGCATATCATGTTTTTGTTGTTTTGACCCGGTCTGAGATTTCGGCCGTATGACAGTACTGAATATACTGCGCTGGTCCTTGTCGGATGTAGTATTGAGATTGAGCATACTTGAAGCAGATCATTCAAAACGTAGTCGGTGTTGGTATAACATGTAGGTTTTATCTTGTTGAATCATGCAAGTGGATGATTGGTATAGGTCAACAATGTTCGGGTTGGGTTGGGTTTCTGAAAAGGAATGAAATCTCGAGAAATGCGAATTATACAGGATGAGCTTGTCCAGTCTGATACAAATTCAACTATTGCCGAGTCGACGAGTACGCAATTAGTCGCTCGAGGACGGCAGAGTGATATCGAACAGTGAAGCCAGGATCAATGTGAGCTCCCTCGCCACGGCCTTGCTAACGTCCTTCCAGCCTGCCGCTTCTCCTTCTCCGACCTTCCCTGCCTCCTGCAATTCCTCGATGGGGACGATATCGAGGCGATCCCCAGCCCAGATCCCACGGTGCATGTCACCGTCGTAACTCATTGCAATGCCTGAGTCCGTGGACCAGCAGATTCGTGCGAGAGCTGCCCATGTCAGGTCAACATCGGCTTGGCTCAAATACTGCCTGACAGGCACCAGATCCAAAGGCAGCTCGCTGTATCGCACGAACTCGTGTTTCGAGAGATTGCGGAGGACCAGCAAGTCATCGCCGACGTCCTCGGGGATACAATCCATGAATATATCGGCCGACGACGATAACTCATATGGCAGTGGCTTCCGTCGATTCTTGTACATATCCTTCTCCAGATCTCCCATTATCTTGAGACGCAATGCATTCCTACCAAGCCCTTCGATTGGACGGAAGAATTTGTAGGCTCTCTTGTACTCTTCTTGAAGGGAGGTTAGATCGACGCCAGTGAATTCGCCAGTCTTGAGCGCCGGTGGGAGATCATCAACGTCGTTTCCGTCTCCAACGCAGATGAGGCGGTCGCCGGCCCATGACAAGGATGCGAAGTGCGCAGTCATGGCTCGCCTGATATGGGGGCGTGCCAGGTTCCAGTACCGTCTTCCGGTGAGTGCCAGTCGTATGCAATCGACGTAGTCATCCAGATGTCCGAAAATCTCGTCCACCATCTCGTTTGGGAATCCATGAATTCCCCTGGCTTTGAAACTGATTATACACTACATAAGTATATGTACAAGCTTGGCCCCCCGATGAAGAGGACTTACGGAGAGGGAGAAGACGGAGGTGGCTTGAAGTACGGCACTAGCTTGATGGGCGGTGGAGGGCTCAACATGATGCGAGCGAGCGGGCCCTCATGGAATGTCTCGCCCATTTTGGCCAGTGACTCCACCTGGCATTTATCAAGGTTGACGATGCACCAAAATTGCCCCATGACGAAGAGGTGATGCAGGGATAATGGTGGGTAAAGGAGGGCTGCAGTTCGCAGAGCTGAGTGCAAGAGACCACGGCTTTATATAGGAACGGTTGAATGTGGGCGGCCACAACGCATGTTCCAGAGCGTTCGGAAGGACAATGGCCATCGCGTAATCTCGAACAGATGCCTCAAGGACAATGGTAACACGTGGCCCGTCTAGTCAGTACTCGATCGCTGATGTAGCTTGGCGGTACCCCGTAAACAATACGTCGGGACGTCTCATTCGGCTGGGCGTATAGAATAGCCATCGTCGGGTTCCCACCTTTGTGTGCCGCCCTGTGCCATAAAGCTATCGAACAGGCCACTCGACTGCCGAAGACCTAGGGCAGGGGACATTTCGGTCACAAAAGGTCAGCCGTGCTCGGGTCGCCATTGTTTAGTAGAAATTCACCTATTGTACCTGTTGCTTGCTCACTTGGGGGAAGAGGCCGATGCGTCGCACGGCAATACGATTCCTTGAACTGATCAGTCTCGGTGTGATAAGATAACACATCAGAATCTAGTATGACATGATGATCCCGCTGAATAATAACTAGACTCCAGACTGACCTGATCCCTGCGGATTTTGAGCATTTCATGGTCAGGTGAAGACAAATCCTGACTTTAAATAAGCCTTTGAAGATTCCTGAAGCACCTGAAGATGCCTCACGGTGTTTGATGAATTCTCCAAAGTGAGCGAAAATGTGCATACTGAGGGGATCGAACCCACACTACCTTGAATTGACGCTCATCGGTTGGACCGGGAGCTCTGATTGCTGACGACGCCGCGCACTTTTTCGCGCTGTGGGTGTGCCTATAATAGACGATGCCTTAGCAGGAATCGTAACCGGAAACTCGCTCCAGCCGAAAATGTCCCAGGGTCGCCATTTGTCGCATCAATAAATGCAGAAGTTCGAGCGCTTTGCATACTGTTATTGTCCGCGTCATCGAATGAGTCCAACGAGCTACTTACTGTCGTAAGTTTGGGGGCCGCATGTCTGCTAGTTTGCTGTCGGTCGACTCGGAGCACTGATACTCAGTGTTATAGATGCTGTGCCTGCGGGTGAAATATGCTTTTGTGAGTATACTCTATGAAGTGAGATGCCATACGTTGCTGTCGGTGCGGAAGATAGGTTTGCAAGCGCCGGACAATCTCGGACAATTCCGATGGATTATATACAGGCTTGCCCAGCTTGCTACAGATACATTTTTTGTCGATGAGTACGCCATCAGTCGCTTGACGGCGGCAAAGCGATGTCAAATTGTGAAGCCAGGATCAATGTGAGTTCCTTCGCCACGGCCTTGCTAACATCCTTCCAATCCGCCACTTCTCCTTCTCTTTCTCTTTCTCCTTCCTTCCCTTCCTCCTGTAACTCTTCAACGGACACGATATCGAGGCGATCCCCAGCCCACACTCCACGGTGCATGTCACCGTCATACGCCATTGAAGTGCCTGGGTCCGTGGACCAGCAGATCCGTGCTAGAGCTGCCCACGTCAGGTCGACATCGACTTGGCTCCAGTACCACTGCTCCCTGGGCACCAGATCAAAAGGAAGCTCGCTGTATCGCACGAACTCATGCTTCGAGAGATTGCGGAGGACCAGTGAGTCATCGTCGACGTCCTCGGGGATACAACCCATGAAAATATGGGCCGACGATAGCTCATGCGGAAATGGCTTGTCCAGATGCTCGTAGAAATCATTCATCAGGTCTCCCCGTATCTTGAGACGCAACGACTTCCTACCGAGCCCTTCGATTGGACGGGAGAAATTGTAGGCATCCTTGAAGTGTTCTTGAAGAGTGAAATATAGATCGACACCAGTGAACTCGCCGGTCTTGAGTGCCGGTGGGAGATCATCGACTTCGTTACCGTCTCCAACGCAGATAATGCGGTCGCCGGCCCACGACAGAGATGCGAAGTTGGCAGTCATGGCTCGCTTGATATGAGGGCGTGCCAGGTTCCAGTACCGTCTTCCGGTGAGTGCCAGTCGGATGCAATCGACGTAATCTTCCTGATGACCGAATATCTCGTCCACTATCTCATTCGGGAGGCCATGAATTCCTTTGTTTCTGACACTGTTCGCACAGTGCATAAGTATATATACAAGCCTGGTCCACGATGAAGACAACTTACGGAGAAGGAGAAGACGGATGTGGCTTGAAGTACGGCACTAGCTTGATGGGTGGTGGATAGCTCAACATGATGCAAGAGAGCGGGCCCTCATGAAATGTCTCGCCCATTTTGACAAGTGACTCCATCTGAGATTTATCGAGGTTGAGGAGGCGCCAAAATTGCCCCATGACGAAGAGGAGGTGACGTGAGGTAACGGTGGGTTTGAGAAAGGCTACAGTTCGCAGAGCTAAATGTAAGAGACCGCGGCCTTATATAGGAACTGTTGAAAACCCTCAGATGTGGACGGCGATCGTCGTCCAGCCACAATACGTGTTCTAGATCGTTCGGAAGAACAATAGCTATCGCACGGGGCTTCGAAAGATGCCGCAAGGACAACAGGGGCGTTTACGTTGAATACCTGAAAGCGTCGGAGTCGAGCGGGTGAACGAAATGGTCACAGCGGTGGGCGTGTTTCCCGCTGCGTTGCATCACATAGCCTCGAACAAAGTTGTTCGAGTCTTCGGCTGCCGATGACCTAGGATAGAGGAGATTTCAGTCACAAAAGGTCGGCGGTCACGGTGCTCGGATCGCCATCGTTGAGTACAAATTCACCTATTGGACCTGTTGCTTCCTCTTCGGGGTCAGCTCAGAGCAATTTTACTCAGAATCGCCGACCTTTGTCCTATGGGTGAAAATATGCCTGTGTGAGTATACTTTGAAAAGCATCGTTGCAGCGTTCCCTGCCAGCAGGGCCGGATAGCTCCGAAGGACTCAGCGCCCGAATGCGCCTCCACTAGGACTGTCATTTCCACTTCATCCATATTATTGCCCGAGACGCTCTTTCTACACCTCAAGAGAAGATCAGACAAGCAGGCTGGTATAAAGAAAGCTTTTGTCTATAGCGGGCACTGATACTGCCAGATGATTTACATGTCACATTCTGATGAGGTCTCTCAACTCGCTCGCAACACGCTTGCTAACATCTCTCCACACCACCGTCTGTCCGACATCCTTGCTGTTCCTCACCTCTTCAATTGGCGCTATATCCAAGCGGTCTCCTGCCCAGGAACCCCGGGTCACGTCTCCGTCACACGACATCGAAGTGCTCGGATCCGATGACCAGCAAATCTGTGACTGCGCTGCCAGCGCCAGATCGACATCGCAAGACTTGCTCTTGCTCACCGGGAGCCGACTGTATTGCACATACTGGTGCTTCGACAGGTTGCGCAGGACAAGTTTCTTTGCCTCAATATCCTCCACCGGAATACAATCCGTGAAGATAGAAGACGGGCCGAACGCGAACTCGTCGCCCATCCACGCGTTGCTCAGAACTTCGCCGAGTTTCGAACGCAGGATCTTTGCGCCAAGCATTCCGTGAGATCCCAGGCCGGACGGGACGTCTTTGAATTTCTCATCGATAAGCTCGTACAGGTTTCTGCCAGCAAATTGCTTGTCCGCCTTGAGCGCGCGTGGCAGGTCGTCCTCGTTGGTGTAGTCTCCGACGCAGATGATGCGGTCGCCCGCCCACGACAAGGACTTGAGGTAGCCGGTGATGGAGTCTCTTACGTGGGGGCGCGCCAGGTTCCAGTAACGTCGTCCGGTGAGCGCTAGACGGATGCACTGGCCCCCGCCGTACAGATAACTGAATATCTTGTCTATTAATTTGTCCGGAAGGCCGTTGATTCCTGGCTGTTTGGCGCTGTTCAGATAACAATCAGCAACCCAGGATTTTGAGAGAGAAGGTACGACTCACGTAGAAGGAGCCGATGGAGGAGGCTCGAAATAGGGCAAGAGCTTGAGAGTTGGCACGCGGCCCGGTAGAACACATTCGGACAGCGGGCACTCGAAGAAGGTCTCGCCGAGCTTGCCCATGTATAATTGTTGAGCTTTGTCGAGATTGGCGAGGTACCAGTATTGACCCATGGCGGTGAGGTGAGGATGCTTGCTTGTAGGAACCGACGTTGAGATGAAGGGAGGAAGAGACCTCCGACGTGTCGCCTTCCACGAGGCTCGAAGCTTGACGTTATAAAAACGTGTACGTCGTCTGACTGGTATGTAGGGCATGGACTGACTCGGACATCAAATTCAACGTTAAATTCCCTCGGTCTTTGTCTGAGCAACAGAGTCGCGAAACAACAATGATAGCGTTCGCAGCAGCAGGCACAACATAGGTACCACACTAGAGCAAATGAACATTGGGTGGAGTAACCGAAGAAGTAAATTAGTTGATGCCGTACTCTGATTTGAGGATGCTCGTCAACTCTCCTGCAACACGCTCGCTGATGTCCGTCCAAACTACCTCTTCTCCATCCTCGCCATTCTCCACTTCTTCAAGCTCTGCAACGGGCACGATGTCAAGCCTATCTCCAGCCCACCCTCCACGATGCAACTCCACATCAGTATTTATTGCGATGCTCGGATCCCAGGACCAGCAAATCTGCGAGAATGCGGCCAAAGCCAGATCCACCGGACCAGGGTGCTTGATTCCGGCCAGCAGATCCACAGGAAGCGAGTCATATCGCACATACTCGTGCTTCGAGAGATTGCGTAGAATGAGCGAGCTTGGCTTAACGTCTTCCACGGGAACGCAGCTTTCAAGGATAGAGATCTTGATACCCCAAAATCTCACGCCCCGAAAACATCCGAGTAGCTTGTTACGCAGTACTGTCCCGCCGAGAGTGCCCCGTGCTCCAAGACTGGAGGGGATACGACCGAATTCCTCGCTTGCAAGCTCGTAGATGTCGACACCTTTGAAGTCTTCGGAAGCTTGGAGCGCAGGCGGGTAATCGTCAATTTTGGCGTAGTCTCCCATGCATGTGACACGGTCTCCGGCCCATGATAAGTATTGGAGGAAGAGTGTGATTCTGCATTTCATGACGGGACGTGCGAGGTTCCAATACCGCCGAGAGGTGAGGGCGAGACAATAGCAGTCAGTGAAGTCGAGCATATGCTCGAAGACCTCATCGACGAGCTCGTTTGGAAGGCCGTCAATCCCAGCCACCTTGTTCCTGTTCAAGCACTCAATTTGAGATGTCATTTACTGGATGAAGGGAGAGACTCACGGAAAAGGAGACGCTGGAGGAGGTTTGAAGTACGGCAAGAGTTTGACGGCCGGGGCATGACCTAATGTGACGTATATCGACATGGGGCTGTCGCAAAAGCACTCCCCAAGCTTGCCGAGGAATATCGACTGTTGCTTGTCGAGATTGATGAGGTACCAGTACTGGCCCATGGCGAAGTTATAGTTCTGAGCACTGGAGAATAGCACTGGAATGAAGGGAGAGGAAGGGCTCTAGGTTTCGCTTGTCGGCGAGGATATATACGAGGTAGCGGAGACTAGGAGGATGACACACCTGAGTCATTGCGAATGGCGATCGCCATTGTTCGTGGGGCAGCGGGAAGATTCTCATGAACGGACCTTAATCACGATTCAGTTTTGGTTCGGAAAGACGAAGTCGGACAGGAGACATGAGAAGTGGCAGTGCTAGTGATCGCCTCCCAAGCCTTGTCAACGCCATTTCTTCAAGTTTACATATCCTTCGACGAGAAAAGGAGCTTGATACCAACGTGGGCGGGGAACCGCATGCTTGGCGGTGGCCCAGCAGAACAGACTGGGATAGGGGGCATTCGAAGGTCTCCCTGGGCTTCCCCGTGTATGACTATGTACTGAGTTTTGTCGCGATGATCGAGGTACTAGTGTTGACCCATGACGACTGAAGGAGGACGCTATATTGTAGGGACTGACGTTGAGATGGAGGGAGGAAGAATAGGGTTTCGTAGACTGGTGACCGAGTCTCTAGACAGAAACGTGCAATGACGGACAAGTCGAGTATTGCATGTCTAGAAGGGTTTCGACGCGTCGCCGCCTTACACGACTTGGAGGCTCGCGAGTCAAGACCTTGACGTTACAGAGACGCGCCGTCCTCAGCTGCAGTTAGCGTAGCACAAAGACTTCATGCAATATTTACAATACAGCCTAGCACCGGTATGCACGGAAGAGGTCAATGTTGCACTACAAGCTACTCCGATCTCAGGATATCCTCCAGCTCGCCCGCAACACGCTCGCTTACGTCCGTCCAAACTACCACTTCTCCATCCTGCCCGTTCTCAAGTTCTTTCAGCTCTTCGACAGGTGCGATATCGAGTCGGTCTCCTGCCCACGCCCCACGGTGTAGTCCCCCTTCATAGCACATCGCAATGCTCGGATCCGAGGACCAGCAGATCTGCGACTGTGCGGCCAAAGCCAGATCGACCTGACAACCCCACTTATCGCTGGCCAGCGAATCCAACGGAAGGAGCGCATCGTATCGTACATACTCGTGCTTTGAGAGATTGCGTAGCACCAGTGCGCACATCTCCACATCTTCTTCAGTGACGCAGTCCACGAGGATAGGGCGCGCAACCATTAAACCTCCCTTTGTGCCCCAGAGACATTTACCCAGCTCATGGTGCAGTACATATCCACCGAGAGTGCCACATGTTCCGAGGTCGGGAGGGTATCTGAATTCCTCCCTCGCCAGATGGTACAGGTTGACGCCGCGGAAGTCCTCGGCATTCTGAAGCGCAGGAGGATAGTCGTTGACATCGGCATAATCTCCCAAGCAGACGACACGATCGCCGGCCCATGATAGGTGTTGGAGGTGCAGTTCGATATTGCGCCGTATATGGCGACGCGCGAGGTTCCAGTAACGCCGTGAAGTGAGCGCGAGACGGAGGCACTCGACGAAGTTGGGCAAATTTTCGAAGACCTCGTCGACAGTCTCGTTCGAAAGACTGTCGATACCTGTCACCTTATTCCTGTGCGCGCGCTCAAAACCGATGGTATAGCTGGATGGAAGAGGAGAAGACTCACGGCGAAGGAGATCCTGGAGGGTGTTCGAGGTACGGCAAGAGTCTGACAGGCGGGATACGACCCAACGTGACGGATCTCGACACAAAGCTGCAACTAAAATTTCCGCCAAGCTTGCCGAGGAACATGGACTGCCGCTTGTCGAGATTGATAAGGCACCAATACTGGCCCATGGCGAAGTGATAGCTGGAAGATGGCAGTGAAATGAAGGAAGAGGGGGGACTCAGCTTGTCGCTTTACGGCGAGGTTATAACGTAGCGGAAACTAGGCAAAGGACACACCTGAGTCATTGTAGATGGCGATCGCCATTGTTCACGAGGCGGCGGGAAAGTTCACATGAACGGATCTCATAACTCGGTTGAGTTGGAACTTGGAGGACGAAGTCGCATAGGAGTCATGAGCGAGGTGACTGTGCTAGTGACTAGTGATCTCCTTCCAATTTGATGAGAAGTCGAGCTTGGCCCGAACTGACAACACTAAGAACGAGAGAATGGGGGATGGACAAACATGTAAGGCCGATGATAGCTTCTATCGATAGATGTTCGTGAAAGTGTTCATCAAGAGTCAAACAGTTGCTACAATACTTTGAAGCCGTGAGAAAACATTATATTAGTCAGCAAAATGTTATACTGATGCAGCCTCTCGTCTCGGCAAATTCAAGCTTACGACCATCTCCTCGCCTTTCTTGAGCTTTCGGTCACTGCAAAGCAGTCAGGTACGTCGTTGCATTGTGCGTAGGTCTAACGTCTAACGTTCTCTGTTACGTTGAAGGAGCGTAGAGGCCGCTTCGTCATCATGTGCGCCGTTATCATCGTCTCCGAGCATGCATTTACTAACTGCAACGTGTTCAGGGCCTCCGTTAACATTGTCTCTCCGGAGATCGTCCGTGCAGAGCTGCGGGTGTCGACCAACGTCTGGACACATCTCTATGCTCTCCCATCTCTCATCTGGTACCCATTGCTCGCGTACGCGTACTTCGTCCGGTATGACGATTGGCTGAAAAGCGAGGAATGGACTTTTCTCGCCTGCACTACCCTGGGAGCTGGACATGCACTGAGTTTCCTTGTTACCCGCTGGAACGCAGGCGCAAAGGCATGGGTTACAACGCGCAAGGTGAGCCTGGTCCAGCGTCTGACGCGGCCCCGCTTACCACTATTTCAGGCACGTTCTTTGGACGACGCAAACTGCATCCGTATCGTGCCTGCACCGCACCGTGGCGAGGGCGAGATCGTCGAGCTTGAAAAGCGAGTACCCTCCGACCCGACAACGTACACGTTCAGCTATCAGCGGGACACGTATTCCGTTCATGACACCGAGCCTATCACATTCGGCCTTCTGCCGTACCCAACATCGACCCACCCCCCGCTCGAGGTGTACCACAAGCCCAAACCGCTGAACATACGCGAGCTACCTGCGCTTCTGTCGCTATATGGCAAGAACGAGTTCAACATCCCCATTCCGAGCTTCTCGGCCTTGTTTACCGAGCACGCGACCGCGCCCTTCTTCGTGTTCCAGGTGTTTTGCGTTGCGCTCTGGTTGCTGGATGAATACTGGTACTACAGCTTGTTTACTCTTTTCATGCTTGTGGTGTTCGAGTGCACGACGGTATGGCAGGTAAGCACGTTTTGATCTACTCGTGGACTTCGGATATTGACGGCCATTCAGCGCTTGCGTACTCTGACCGAGTTCCGCACCATGTCCGTGGCGCCCTTCCCCATCCAAGTCTTGCGCGACACCAAGTGGCAGGCCATCCAGTCCGACGAGCTCCTTCCGGGCGACATCGTCTCCGTCGTGCGCACCCGGCAGGCCGAGACCAACGTCCCTGCTGACATCCTCCTCATCAACGGCACGTGTATCGTGAACGAAGCTATGCTCAGTGGCGAGTCGACGCCCCTCCTCAAGGAATCCATCCAACTGCTCGAGGGTCACGAACGGCTCGATGCCGATGGCGTGCATCGCAACGAGGTGCTCTTCAGCGGCACGAAGCTCCTCCAGGCAAGCGGTGGCGATACCACCCCCGATGGTGGATGCCTTGGCGTTGTCCTCCGCACTGGCTTTGGCACCGCGCAGGGCCAGCTCGTGCGCACGATGATCTTCTCGACAGAGCGTATCTCCGCGAACAACCTCGAGTCGTTCCTCTTCATCGGCTTCCTGCTTATCTTCGCCATTGCCGCAAGTTGGTACGTTTGGGTCAAAGGTATTGAGCGTGAATTGAAAAAGTCCAAGCTGCTTCTCGATTGCATTCTTATCATCACGAGCGTCGTTCCGCCCGAGCTGCCCATGGAGCTCTCCCTCGCTGTCAATGCCTCGCTTGTCGCGCTCTCCAAATTCGGTACGTCGAACCTTCGATTACAGTGTTGTTCTCGTCTCATCCTTCTCTAGCGATCTTCTGCACGGAGCCTTTCCGTATTCCCTTCGCAGGACGCGTCGATGTTTGCTGCTTCGACAAGACAGGCACGATTACCGCCGAGGATCTCGTCCTTGAGGGTGTTGTAGGTGTAGAGTGAGTCTCTTCTAATACCTTTGACAATATCGCCTAACATCCGTCATAGCACCTCGAACCCACTGAAGCTTGTTCCCGTCAAGGAATCCAGCCGCACTACGACGCTCACTCTCGCCGGTGCCCATGCGCTCGTCCGCCTCGAAGACGGCACCGTCGTCGGTGACCCGATGGAGAAGACGACGCTTGAGGCCCTCGAATGGCAGTTCGCTCCAAAGTCTGGCGATACTGTCTCTCCCGCTTCTCAGCACGCACCGCACCGCACTACCGTCACAATCCGCCGCCGGTTCCAGTTCTCTAGCGCTCTCAAGCGCATGTCGACAATATCCTCGTTGCCGGGCGGGAAGGGCTTGATCGCGGTCAAGGGCGCGCCTGAGACCATCAAGGGCATGCTTGCTCAGGTGCCGCAACATTATGACGAGACGTACAAGTGGTTCACGAGGCGCGGAAGTCGTGTACTTGCGCTTGGGATGAGGGACATCGACTCTATCTCTTCGGATAAGGTACATAGCTTCTGGGTCCTATGCAAAATGCTCGGATTACTGATGTAGTGCTGGGATCCAGATCAACAAGATGACGCGCGACCAGGTTGAGAGCCAGCTGACGTTCGCAGGCTTCCTGGTGTTCCATTGCCCGTTGAAGCCGGATGCCGTCGAGTCGCTGAAGATGCTTGCGGATTCTTCGCATCGCGTATGTCCCCCCTTTGCAAGGCCTTTCACCTCGGAAACTAAACGTGACTCATGTAGTGCGTTATGATTACTGGAGACAACCCGTTGACTGCTGTTCATGTTGCTCGGGACGTCGAGATTGTCGACAGGGAGGCCCTTATTTTGGATTTGAAGGAAAACCACACGCACGATGCTGGTAAGTCTTCCATCATCTTACCCGTATACAGCTTCCCATGTCTCATTTCTGCAGACCTCACTTGGCGCACTGTCGATGACTCCAAAGTAATCCCCATGGACCCCACTGAGCCCATCGATCAGAGCCTCCTCGACAACTACGATATCTGCCTCACGGGCGCGGCGCTGAAGCATATTGCAAACCAGCCTTCCTGGTCGATTCTCGTGCAACACACCTGGGTCTACGCCCGCGTCTCCCCCGCCCAAAAGGAGTTCATCCTCACCACGCTTCGCGCACAAGGCTACGTTACCCTTATGGCGGGTGACGGCACGAATGATGTCGGCGCGCTCAAACAGGCGCACGTTGGAGTCGCATTGCTTGACGGTACCCAGGAGGATCTGCAGAAGATTGCGGAGAGGGAGAGGCTGGAACGCGTGAAGAAGGTGTATGAAAGTCAGCTTAAGATTTCTGTGAGGTTCAACCAGCCGCCGCCACCCCCGCCCCCGGCAATCGCGCATTTCTACCCCGATGTGGTGGAGGCGCAGAAGAAGGCCGTCGAGCAGCAGGCGTCGGCGAGGAAGAAGAATCCGCTTGAGAAGGTATGTGACATTTCATTATGATGGTATTGAAGATACTGATTGTGGTGGTATAGTTTGATATGGCTAGCATTACGGACAAAATGGCAGAGATGGAGGGCGAGGATGAGGTTCCCAAGATCAAGCTTGGCGATGCCTCTTGTGCCGCGCCCTTCACGTCCAAGCTTTCCAACGTTTCAGCCAGTACGTCCTCCGCACATGTCACTCCTAACAACATCGCTGATGTTCGGTCTAGTCACGCATATCATCAGGCAGGGCCGCTGCACGCTCGTCGCGACCATCCAGATGTACAAGATCCTTGCGCTCAACTGTCTCATCACGGCGTACAGTCTGAGCGTGCAGTATCTCGATGGTATCAAGTTCGGTGATTATCAGGTGACCATTACGGGTATGCTCATGTCGGTGTGCTTCCTATGCATCTCGCGTGCCAAGGTTCGTGTTTAGTTCACCAATTCCGGGCAGACAGTTGACGTTTCTCCGTAGCCTGTAGAGAAACTGTCTCGCGAACGCCCGCTTAGCAACATCTTCAACTTCTACGTGCTCCTCTCGGTTCTTCTGCAGTTCGCGCTGCACATTGTGACGATGGTATACATCACAGACCTGGCTCACGGATTGGAAGAGTGCGCCCATTACTCTCCTTCCTCTTCCTCGCCATACCTAATTCCTGTCTGTGACGTAGTCGCGGCCCTATTGACTTGGAAGCCAAATTTGAAGCGAATCTGCTTAACACGGCCGTCTTCCTGCTCGGTCTGTCGCAGCAAGTGTCGACGTTCTCGATCAACTATCAGGTGCGCCATTTACTTTATCGATTTGGCTTGGCCTCGTGCTGACCCTTTATTCAGGGTCGTCCGTTCCGCGAGGGTATCCGTGAAAACTCGGCTCTCTACTGGGGCCTGGTCGGCGCAAGTGCCGTCGCATTCTCCGGCGCCACGGATTTCATGCCCGAGCTGAATCGCTGGCTGCAAATCGTCGAGATGGACTATTCCGTACGTCCTTTCTTCTTACTGCGGCTGAAGCTCCGTCTGACATGGCGTGTGCACTGTAGTTCAAGCTGCGCCTGACGCTATCCATGATCATCGACTTCGCGGGCTGCTGGGTGATCGAGAAGATCTGCAAGTTCCTCTTTGCGGACCTCGAGCCGAAGCCGCTCGTCACGCGCGGGGCGCGAGCGCGCGAGGCGCGGCGCAGGCTCGAGGCGGCGGAGAAGGCGCGGGAGGGCGAGGCTGGTGCGGCGGAGAAGAAGAGCCAGTAGGATCTTATGGGTGTCAATGGGTGGGAGCATGAGGATTGCATTCGAATGATGAGACATAGATAACACTACCATGCATTTATTATTGACATGACCGGCATAATTTCTGTCTCGGAGCCAGCTATACGATTTGAAGCGAAGTCTGGAAGAGCGGCTAGTTTTGACCCACGGTCGCCGTCACGATGACTGCGAGCCAGGGACACAGTCGAATAATGTTGGAATAATGAGAACGACCGTTAGAAGGGGAGTACTATGCGTTTTCCTTTGGCCGACGGACAAAAGCCAATCGCGGTGGGGGAAAGATGGCGGGTTTGTGGCTAAAGTACCCTGGCATTGACGTCTTTTCTTCGTGTTACTATCTACTCCTGTTACGCCGTGATCTTGACTTATATCCTGGGCTGCGTGAGTGAGTTCAAACGCGGAGTGTTCGCGGCGTTGGCCAGGCTGCGTGTGAATCGGTGACTAAGCCTTTGATGCGAACTTGCGTCGTTTGGACTTCGTGGAGGAATGTGCTGGGACTTTCCACGTTCGTCTGCATCAAAGGACCTTGAGGGTAAGTATGCAACCGCAGTCGTGGTCGTGGCGGAAGCGGCATGACTCGGCAGTGCGTCGATCTGCTAAATATGTTGTCTCCGCCCACAGATACGTACTACTAATGCCACGGCATTGTCCTATTCACGCAAGTTCACGCGGGCCATTTCGTTGCCAGTAGACCACAATCAAGTTGTGGAAAAGGGAGCCATTCCGTCCACAAGATCCGGAGAATTCAACCTAGTCTCTATAAATCTGAGGTCTTTCGTGGTTTAGACAACTAGGCTCGCACTCCCGCTCCTCTTTCTCTCGCCAGCATCCGCGCCATATATCGGATACTTCATCACCATGGGACAAGACTGGTGTCTCGTGAACCTCGACAAAAAACAACACCTACATGTCTGGCAGCTCGGAGAGACCATGCTGGATGACCCTATCTCAAGACATATCTTACTGGGCCGCCTCCCTTCTGTCAAACTCCTACCATATTTCAAGCCTCCGCCAGCGTCTCCCACTCCGTAAGCTATTCCTCCTGTTGGCGTCGAATCAGAGTCATTGATCACATGGGTAGGATCAAGCTGAAAGGGCTCGACAGCCTTCCGAATGAACTCGTCGATGAGATACTCAGCTATCGCCAGGCACCGGCGGATTGCGTCCGTTTCGCGCTCACCTCGAGGCGGTATTGGAACCTGGCGCGCCCCCACATCAGACGCACGATCATTGGCTTGTTTGAATACCTGTCGTGGGCCGGCGACCGCATCATCTGCATCGGAGACTACACCCAGCTCGACGACTACCCACCCGCACTCACGGCCACAGACACCGAGCGCTTTACAGACAAACTGGGGCTGTATTCAATTGCCAGACACGAATACGAAGAAGTCTGCAGGCGCAAGGGCGCATGGGCCACGCTCGGCGAAAGCAGGCTGCGTCGGCGGCTGAAGAAACGCTTGGAACTTGACAACGCGCTGCCAGACGACAAGTACGGGTACCCGACCTCTCGGATATTCACGCAGTGTGTTGTCCGGAAGGACATCCCGCAGGACCAGCTCGTCCTCCGGAACTTCTCGAAGCGCGAGTATGTGCGGTACGACGAGCTGCCGACGGATATGAAGCATGAGCATTGGAAAGGCGGCCAAGTCGACCTCGGGCTCGCGATGCACTCGCAGATCTGCTGGTCCTCGGACCCGGGCATTGGCATGGAATATGATGGCGGGCTGCACCGTGGTCCGTGGGCGGGGGACCGATTCGACATTGCGCCCATCGATGAGCTGAGGGAGCTGGAGAAGGAAAAGGATGAAGAGGGCAAGCCGATGGTGTGGACGGACGCGAGCGAGCGCGTCGCGGATGAGTTGTGGGAGATCCTGGAATCCGAGTTTGCCTCGAAGTACGATCATGCGATATTGCCTTACGCAGATCCAAGTCGCGCTGCATTGCGGGCTCAGTACGCGGCCATGTTTCCCGAATATGATTCGGATTAGCATCACAGTCGCATACTACTACTGCTACGGATAATCAATACCCAGTTTTGAGTCTCATAAACCTTCATTATTCATTTCCAGAGCCTCATGATCAGTCCAGAAGACCTTGGCATCATCGTATACAAATGAATGTGTTCGAGGAAATAATTCGCTACGCCAGCGCAGCCGTTGTCCTGTCGCCAACCATCCGAACTCGTGATAACGTTGGACCAGTACCGACAATTATTCAGGCTTCTCTGAAATCATTCACGTGGCGATTGGTTCTGCAGCAGCGAGCGCGGTGCCAAGCAACTTCGCTTGTTGGTCACCCAGGGTCTTCAATGCGCCGAGGTCGATGGTACTGTCCCCAACGCCCGAGGGGACTTGCGAACCGAAGACAATATCTGTGAATAAGACATTATCAGATATGAAACAAAGAATGGAGTTAAGATCAGGATGCATACACAGAACGTCGAGATCACCGTGGCCTGAGAACGTGTGGGTTTATATCAGCGAAGGTTTGTATACATGCAAAACGACATTTACTCTTGGTGGTGCTCAACTGGTCGTTGGGGAAACAGCTCTGAGCCAGGAGCTGCGATGCCTCGCCAATAAGATCGCCGTCACTGAAACGTCCAGACCTTCAGTATCTCCGGGTTAGCGTATTCACGACGCAATGGGACGCACAACTTGTCGCCGAAGACGCCGTAGAACATTTGGCCGTTGCAGACGACTGCGCCGAGAGAGTTAGGCTTCACGTCTGGGTGCGCGTCTGTGAACTTGGTCGGGAGAACATAGTAGGGGACCATGGTGGTATCGAGATGCCCGAAAGATGTTGATGCCTGTTTGCCTGTGTTCCCCTAGGCAGGTGATGCCGCAAATGAGCAAGGGACCCCCGAGCAATCGTAATACACTTACAGAGTCCACATTCATGTCCGCCAGGAAATGGTACGCCGAAACACCCGTAAAGTTAAGCCAATCGCCCATCAAGAAGACATTATTCTTGAACCCAACATCGCTAGGGAAGATGTCCACGATGTGTTGCTGGCGGCGCGGACTCGCGATGCCTTCAGCAAGGATGCCTTGAACATCGATGGAAGAGTCGGCAGCGAAGCTACTGGCGGCACGCGCAGCAAGATCGTAAGCGCGCGCACGGGTACCAGCCCACGGCAGAGCGGATGAGGCAGAGATAGAGAGCAAGAGGACAACGAAACCAGCGAAGGACCCCATCCTGCAGGGAAATTGACTCGGAGAATTTTTGCTGCGCGATGGGGCTTATAAGGGCCATTCATCAAGTGGAGCGAGTGAGCACGACCCTGAGATTGAATTGACATCCAGAGCAGGGTGGGTTCGTTGCCCGCCTGGCATATGACAAAACCGATCGAAGGAGTTCATGTGAACTTGGGTAGACCGGGCTGAGGCGGAGGCAGGGAGGGAGGTGATGCAGAGCTTGCAGTCACTGCGCATCCCAACGTCCAGCTTCCCAGCCTGTGGGCTCTGATCAGAAGCCAGGGTCATTGTGCGAATGTTTGCATTGGCAGGGTCATCACTATTCAGTAGATAGGTATATCCTGAAGCTCGACTTGAGTCTTGAGTCTTGAAGCTTGAAGGCTGTGAGGACGGGAAATTAAAGTCTGGATGCCGCCGCAAAGGACAGTTCAACAATCAGTGATGACCTTGCAATCCGAATCCGAAACCTGTGAACGATCCAACCTGTACAAGCCTGTACAAGCCCTTGTGTTGATAGCGGTCGTGCTTTACGACGGGCTTGGTAGCAGGGACGGAATGAATATGCAAAGGAGAAAAGCATGCCTTAGACTGTAACGAGTGACAACGCACGAGCCTGAGCTTGAAAGCATGTTGCAGTGAGCTCTGGGCTGTCGTCGTCGCGATACGGATGGGCATGCTCTTTCGAATCGAACGAGCCAGGCATTTGCGATGCTTGTAGCAACGGAGTAAATTCAATAGAGAACAACCAGTGGTTTGGTTTGGTCGGTCGTTCGAATAGCGATTTTTACTCACTGTACTGACTGTCGGCCCTGCAGTGTTACTAGGGAGCGCCAGCTAACTTTGGACATCGCTTCTGAATTGGCCACCATTCAAATGGCAATCGTTTTGTTGACTAGCATCGTTTGAGAACAGCGACGGAACAGACAACGCAATGAGCAAGAAGGTAGGCGCCCATGCCTTGGCATGCTTTAAGCGTTACGTATCACCTAAACATCATAGTGTGGTTCGAACCAGCAGAGCGGGAGCAGCGATAAATAGTATTCAAAGCAAATGCTACATCAACCAGTGAAAGAAAATACACAAAACAACTACTAGCAAATCCCAGCAACCCAATAATTAGTTCGCGCAGAATGATGCTCTCCAAATGAATGAACGGCGAAGCGCACTGCGCTGCCTGGCGGACTCTGGGCACATGAAGCACAGACGATCAGCACTTGCCCATGGTCCATCGAGCAGACGGGGGTAGACACACCATCAATGATAGGTCGAACATTAGTTGTCGTCACTGTCGTCGGTGTCGTCGTCGTCGGAAGATTTGCCCTTGGCGGGCTTGGTGCTGTTGGTCTTGCCACCGGTGGTCGCGCCGCGGCGCCGTTTCCACCAAGAGCCTTAGCGAGGAGTGCGGTTTGCTCGTCGCCGAGCGTCTTGAGAGCAGCGACGTCGATGGTGGTCTTGCCGACGCCTATGGGAACCTGGGAGCCAAATACAACGTCTGTAGGAGATGGGCGATGATCAGCGACCTGCCAGAGAGTTCTCGGAATTGGATGGTCTGCGTACAGAGAACATCAAGAGGCGTGTGGCCTAGAAGCAATTCGTGGCGTTAATACGGCAAAGGGCTGAAGAAAGGAGAGTGGATTACCGTTGTCGCCGCTCAGTTTGTCATTAGGGAAGCAACTCTGAGCCAGAACGATCGACGCCTCTCCGATGACCTGAGGATCGTCGCCACTGCGAGGTTGCGAACGCCGATCACGTCAATCCTGAAACCCGCAGCTAACGAACAAGGAACGTACTTCTGGTCGCCGTAGATTCCATAGAAGATCTTGTCGTTGCAGATAATTGCGCCGAGCGCGTTGGGCTTGATGTCCTTGTGCGCGTCCGTGAACTTGAGGGGAAGGACGTAGAAGGGCACCTGAGCAGCATTCAGAGCGCCGAATGAGGTCGCGGACTGTCCGTCGGGGTTTCCCTGGGAAGAAAAGATGTCAGATGTCGATGTAGAATGAAACACGAAAGAATGCGCCTTACGGAACATTGGAACTAGACAAAAGGAGATAAGTCATTGCGAAAAAGGACTAGCAAGAATGGGAAACTGACATCCACTCCGTCGCAGTCAACATCCATGTCGGCGATAAAATGGTACGCAGAGACGCCGTCGAGCTTCAACCAGTCGCCCAGAATGGCGACGTTGTTCTTGTCGCCCACCTGGGCAGGGAAAGTCGCGACGACGTCCTTCCCTGCCTTCTTGCTGGCAGTGGCCGCAGCGAAGATGGTCTTGGCATTATCGTTAACGTCAGTTGCAGCAGCAAATTTGGCGACTGCGCGTCGGCGCGCACTCGAGCGGAGGTTGTACGCCCGCTTGTGGTGGGCCTGGTGGACCGAGAGGTCAGTAGACCGGGCGAGGATGGAAGGAATGGAGATGAAGAGCAGGAGGAGCAGCGCGAAGCTATTGGGAGACCCCATCCTGTGGAGGAAATCGTCAGACGGGGATTGCGAACCTTGAGGACCGTCCTTTTATATTCGATGGATCTGGAATTCGCGAATCGAACACAGGGCTCAATTAGAGTGTAATTGAAGACGTGTCATCCCATGATTGTTGACGCGAACGCCCGCGGCTTGTGGCCATCAATCAAGGGCGGTGAGTGTTTGAGTTCAGCTACCGTCAAGGACTAAGCGCGACGAACCCCCCGGCGACCACCTTGGTCTTGGCAGGACGACAATTCATCCTCAACGCTCATGTTAAAGCTGGCAGGTTCGCAAACATGCTGCAGACATACCACGACGAGGACTCGGACCTCCGGGCAATATTCTGTTTGTCTGTTCCTGAATGTATCGGCGCTCAGCGCCGTAGATCTGATTAGGCGTTGCCACAATCCAGGCGCATCGCCTATTTTGTCGGCGAAATCGATGGGCTCGAACGCCCGCTCCGGGACTTGCGTTGACACGTCCGGCGTTGTGCTTGTGGCCCTTTGGCCCTGACGGGCATTGTTAGCCTATACTGCATCAACAATGGGATGAGAGACGCTTGGATTTCGGGAGCATTTAGATGCCCTTACCTCCCATTCATAAAAGAATACTGCGAGTGTCCCGCCCTGCACGGTGTCCTATTGTGCGCCACATGGCATGGAGCTACGGAGGTCGGAACTGCCTCGAGGCTCACCCGGACGAGAACTACCTTCAGGCTCATCCGCAGAACTGCCTTAAGTCCGTTTCTAAGGGGATATTAGTGCCCTACCGCCGTTGTCAACCGGATCCCGTGAAGTTTCAGGATG
Source organism: Dentipellis fragilis (assembly GCA_004679275.1). Classification (NCBI taxonomy): domain Eukaryota; kingdom Fungi; phylum Basidiomycota; class Agaricomycetes; order Russulales; family Hericiaceae; genus Dentipellis; species Dentipellis fragilis. The sequence continues at coordinate 34,423 of SEOQ01000114.1, forward strand.
CTAGTCAGTGTCAAGGATTTGCAAAAAATCACAGCCTAAAAAACTCGGCGATTAGGACCCGCGGAGACGATGGGCACGCCTGGGGGTGGCTGTGCTAGCGGTAACCTTAACCTACTTACATGTGTAAGGACTGACTACCTTCACCTTCAACGTCAGCCTTACAGCTGTTTACTAATTGATGGGCCGCTCCCAAAAAAAAACGCGCACGGATTGTGAAGGGAGTTCTAGAGGCGGAGAAAGTCGGAGATAGCGGTTGCCGACATGCCGGAGCACTGCTTTCCCGCTTCGTGTGTCGGCTGCCTGTGGCTGCANGCGACAAGATTGCAACTCAGCACATCTCTTGAAAGTCCGCTTCAATGCATAAGATTCTGCAACAAAAGGCCTATCAATTAGTAAACGGCTGTAACTTGTGACCGAAGTGCGTACAGCTGATGCAGTTGATCGTTCAAGCCTGAACTCACGAACAAACACCGGGTGTATGATGGGCGCGACCATTATTTGCGTAGGCATAGGTTACCGGACAAATACTCTCAAAATTGCCGAGTGCGTTTCAGGGGCTCGGAATTGGATTCCGAACAAACCTTGATGCAGCGTGCTTCTGACGATTCGTAGCGACCCACAGCATGTATGAGTCCATCGACGCGCCATAAGCATATAGTTGCAGGCTATATCCTTACATCTTTCCGCAGGGTTCTATCCTGCTCTATCCCTCAACATTGCGTCGGGTCAGTCCGTTTGGATCGATCTCAGTACTATCATCTACGTCCGTCATCTCGTTTACACAAGTTCTCGGAAAGTTGCTTCTCGTGGACAACATCCTATGAAAGTCAATGATTCATCATCTCCTTCAAGAATAGCAGAGACTCAGGGCGGAACGTGTATGACTGTCCGAGTATACCGCTCCGGTCTAGAATAGCTGCGGTATCACGATCGTTATGATGACGAGATCTTCGCTGTGCCTCTGACAATCATTACTTAGAATGAACGATAGCTAGCCTTTGGCTCCATGGCACGAATCTTCCCTTCGGGTCCTATAGAAAGTCACCTCTATTTTATTTCTGACAATTCAGGATATCGGCCAACTTACTCTCTCTCCTCAGCGGTAGTACTAGTAATAGTCGTTTACTAGAGATATCAAACACACCATTTGCAAAAGCATCGCCCGTAACGTGTAGTTACAGCTTATAGTACATAATAGGTAACGACTCCGGAGTACTCAAGTTCCCTACTTATCGGATGGGCCCTGTCTCTTTGAAAGGTTTTGACATTTGCTCGGCGGATCTTGCAGGCAGCGCAATTGTCGGATTTCGCCCTTTTCGTTTTCTATTTACACAAATAATACTGTTCAACGAATTTCTGCCAAACGCTCCGACGGCAATTACCTTCCATCACAGTCTTGATGGAGATAATGATCTTGATGCATGCGCAAGCAAGGTCGATCGTTCTTCTGAAGATCTGTGCAGAAGCGACTCAATGTCCGGTGACACGCCAGCATCGCGAAGGATGGATATAACAACAGCCCACGACTGTCCACTTTTCTGTATTTGCCGCCGCCCGGTCGCTTTCCCCCAACTATGATCCCTAGCTTTTCTGCGTCTTCCTCTCGAGTGAGAGGTGATACCATTTCAAATTGCGCCTCCTCTTCGACCACTACCACGAGGCCAGACTTCAGCGTGCCGGAATCCTCTTACGCCCAGGGCGACCCGAGTGAGAGTGAGGACGAACGGCCGGTTCGTGTGAGGAGAAGAAGGTCTGGCAAACCTCCATCGTGAGTTCATTACGCTACGCTTCAGTGACCGAGCGACGCGTTGACTTGAGGCTGCTTCACCGAAGCCGTGGAGCTTGTGTTTACTGCAGGTCGATAAAGGTAGAATCAGTAAATTCTGTCACAATCTCATTTCTCACGTCCCGGACTCTCCAAGAGCAAATGCGTGTATGACTCCCCCGAGACCGGTTGTCGACGATGTGTAGATGGCAACCGCGAGTGTGTGCCGCGATGCAGAAAGAAACGCAAGCCTGCACCGTTTGTTACCTCCCCGTTTGGTCCACCTTTCGCATATCTCACGCCCCTTCATTGACAGCACCCAGAAAGAGCTGGAGGATCGTTCTGATGAGCAGGACGCCGAAATCCAAGCCCTCCTGGAGCGCCTCGATCACGTTAAAATGGACAGGAAGGCACAGCAGTGGTTGGGCATGTCCTATCATGTCAAGGCCCAGAAGAAGTTCGACCCTTTCGCTGTATCATATGATGGCATGGGTCCGTCTTTTTATAGACTATTTATACGAGCTATTCTCATGTGGCGCTTGGATTGCTTGCAAAAGGGCTATCACCAGTGCCATATAAGCCCACCGCCGAAGATATGCAACTTTTAGAGTACTTGCGATGCCGCTTGCCAGCGCATTGTGCTGCATTGGAGCCAGGGCTCTTTGCAAGTGATGGTAAGTGACCCCGTACTCAGACTTACACGACCATAGTCATTTATAGTCCTGCAGTAGAATCCGAGGCTGCCGCCGAACCGACTTTACCGGACATTGTCAAGTATGGTGTTGTTTCAGCAGACGACATTTTCCTCTTATGGCGCATGTCGGTCTCTCTCGGTTCTTACTATGTCGTCCATGCTGAACAGATATACCTTTAGCTTCTTTGACCATATCAACGTCAGTGTCCTCCAGTGCTGTGTGCTTGTCATCTATTTGCTAACGTTACGGATTGCGGAATTAGACAACAGTTCCTTGCTTAGACCCGAGAATTCATACACCATCCAGGGTCATATGGGAGTGTCCGTTCCTTTTCACTGCCAGTACGTACCGCACTGATCAAGCTCCGATGCATGAGCAGAGCTGATGTATCTTAGTGTGTGCCCTTGCCTCACGGTTCAGCCCCATACACCCTCATCTATACCCCCTGGCGATGAAGTTCGCAAACGATGCTGCCGGGAAGGCACTTGTGGACGGCAAGAAGTCGCTATACACATGCCAAGCATACATCGTGTACTCCGTCTTCCCCATGCCAGGCAGCAATTGGCATAAAGTGCGCTCGTGGATGATGACGGGCGCTGGAGCTCAGTGAGCAATTCTCCACGCACTTCCCACTCACACACTCTCACCAAGTCGTACTCCAGGATAGCTGCGGAACTCGGCCTGCATCGGCGCCCGCCTCCATGCTGTGACGAGAGCGAAGCGGTAGATCGCGTTCGAGCATATTTGTCTATCTACGTCAGTGATGCAGCGCATCTGACGTCTCTGGGCAATCCGCCGACGCTGCCCGTGGCCGACGCATTATTCCGCGAGTTGCATGACTGGTACAAGTCCTCGAGGTTCAACTCGCCGCTAGATATATATCTGGTGACGCATGCGCACTTGATGATGGTGGCCGAACGGTTTCATTCGGCAGTCGCACTGAGTCGGTCAGCGGAGAAAGCTGCACAGGTGCGTGGTTTGACATTGTCCGATGCAGTTGTTTAAAGGAGAATGATCGGTGTCCAGGGCTTTGATGTCGTGTCTACTTCTATCGAGTACAGCGCCAAGCTGGCGAAGACCATGGAGTTCTGGGTGAACAAATTCGATACCGAAACGGATAACAGTCGTGAGCTGCAGCAGCAATTTCATACCGTCTAGCTCATCTCTAATGTCGTGGCGGTGTAGATCCTATGTGCCATTACAGCGGTTACAACGCGCAGCTGTCAGTTTTCTTTCACCGCGTCCTTAGACTTTTTTCTAACTTTCAAGCCGCAGATTGTGCGCGTTTTTAAGGCTGGCAATTCTCACCACAGCATTCCCGCTGGCCTCTAAAAGAAGGCTGCCTAAAGACCGCCGTGTCGTCGATGAAGTGAGTAGTTTGGACATGGCTGCTGTTCACTACTCAACAGAATTACCATTGTAGTCAATCGACGTTGCCTGTGAGTGTCTCGAGATAGTGAAGGACATACTGGCACCCAGCGGCATCTACAAGTTTGCGATGGAGGTCAGTGGCCCACCAACGAGTTGCCTGGTGTATTCTGACCCCGCATATGTCTAGGCATACTACTGGTTCCCGTCATTTGTCACAGGATTTCTGATCAACGTACGTCGTCCTGCAGTCTGTGCTTCTTACATAGGCTCATAGCGTGTGTAGCTCCTCCGCCCCCAGTTTTTCTCGCTCCTTGATCCAGCTACTCATCAGCGAATAAGGATTACGATCGGAGAATTCACCAATGCCCTTGCCTCCAAAGACGTCGCAGTCAACGAGCGCCATCTAGCCGCGATGTATGCGCGTTTTCTGACTGGCTTGCTGGACAAACACGATGAACACCACGGCAGCATGTCGCCGCCCCTCAATGACGAAGCGAAATTTGTCTCTCAGCCTATAACCGATTACCAGCACATGCCGCCCGATGCATACCACCAATGGCCCGATACGTCGGGTGCCTTGGGCTCTAGTGTCGTTACTCCAGAAGACGTATTCGACCATGCTGGTGGTGCATTTTCTCAACCAGTGGATGAGGCAGAGGTCGACTTCAGCATGCAATACTTCCTGCATTCGATGGCCACGCATGGACAACAAGACTCGCAAGCGGCTGAACCCACGCAGATGAAACCAGAGCCCATGATGTCGGGAGAAAGCGGGTCTTTCTTCCCATTCGACGCCCCCACCATGACGCATCCATATTCGGCATGGCAATTCCATATTGCACCGTAGATTGTAGGACGAAGAGTATAGAGTACAGATACATATGTTGTAATTTACTTCCTTCCTTACATGACTTCTCGTAGACATTATTAGGCCTTCTTGGGTATTTGTAGCTTAAGACTGAAATCGATGTGTTGTACGGACTGGTGGACGACACTCGTGCTTAAGATATCGATTTCTATGCAGGTACGAGATTGAGAGATCCAGTTCTCGTGCAAGGCAGGCTGCACTCACCGTTGATAGCACGTTCTTGCAGGTTGTTCTCCGTGATGTTCCCGCTCGTCTCCAGAAGGAACTTCTTACCCTTCCCAGGTGCACCCCATCGCTCCTTCAGACGCTGTGCGACACCGACGAGCTCTGCACCCTCGATGTTGTCGAGCATGATAACGTCCGCGCCAGCAGCGATCGCCTCATCTGCTTCTTCTTCCGACTGCACCTCCACGTCCAGCAAGAGCGAGAACCCGCCCACACTGCGCGCCTGCTCTATCGCGGCGGTGATGGAGCCTGTCGAGAATGTGAGATCCATTTAGATAAACGATGACTGTAAAACGTACCAGAAGACCAGATATGATTGTCCTTCAACATGATCATGCTGGAGAGGTCATGCCGATGCGGATCGATTCCGCCCACGATCATACCATACTTCTCAACCAAACGGAATCCAGGCGTCGTCTTGCGCGTCCCGGCAATGATGCCCTTGAATCCATACCCCCGAGCAAGATCCTTGATCCGCTTTGACCTACAGCAAATGAACCCGAATCGTTAAATATACTTCGGGTGAGTAATGAACTGGTTTCGAACGCACTTAGTCGCAATTCCGCTGCATCGCGCGAGCAGGTTCAACGCGACGCGCTCTCCGAGGAGAAGGTGCCTCGCAGGCCCGCGGACAGTCGCGACGCGCTTGACAGGCTCGAAGGTCTCGCCCTCCTTCAGGTGCCATTCTACGCTGCAACACACGATACATCAGTCTCAAATCAGAGCCAAAAACGGCCACGAAAGCACTCACGTACACCCGAGCTGCGCAAAAATCTCGTTCACGAAGGGCACGCCGGCAAGCACGGCCGTCTGCTTCCCCTTTCCGAGCAGGAACGCCTCGCGCTCGTCCTCGCCGACGACGAAGCCGCCGTAGTCGAAAGAGGGGGTGTCTTCGGCGAGCCAGGCGGTCACTTGCGTCTTCCAGGATGGTGGGAGCAGGTGCGCGTAGGATGGGATAGTTGAGGACGCCATGGTCAGTACTCGTAAGATGGCAAGATGTGTATTGAAGAATGAGTCGGGAAGAGCTTTGAGATAAAGATTAGATTAGATCGTGTCGGCTCGTACACTCCCTATCCTGAACATGTCGCATTCTCCCGCCGAGCGCAGTGTTCAGCGCCGTTGCATCCGCGGGGGGCATCAGGATGATCGGGAAGCTGTCCCTCACATGGCCGTAAGCCATCCCTACTTTCTGACTCCGTGCGTAACCTAACTTTGGTCTCAGGAAACGACTTGAAGACAACCCTTCCTACGGTTCGTACTCCGATCAGACCGACGAGTATGGCAAGGTTCTCTATAACGAGGTAAACGCATCTCTACTTTCACCCCTCACTCTCATGCTTACNTGGGCTCGTAGGGGATCTACGTCGGCTACCGCAACTACGACAAGAGGCTCATCGAGCCTCTCTTCCCATTCGGCTTCGGCCTGTCTTACACCACATTCTCGTACTCTTCCCTCGCCGTAACTTCGTTCTCCCCAACTGGCAACTTCGTGGCTTCCTTCACCGTCACAAACACCGGAACGCCGATGGCCGCGAGACCGCACAAGTCTACGTTGCCGACCCGAGCTCCGCACTGCCGCGCCCCGTGCGCGAGCTCAAGGGCTTCGCGAAGGTGGCGCTGAAGGCCGGCGAGAGCAAGACGGTCGAGGTCGAGCTGGACCGCGATGCGCTTGCGTACTATGACGAGAAGAAGGGCGCGTTTGTGGTGTCGGTCGGCCCGTCGTCGCGCGAGCTGCCGCTTGTGAAGGAGGTGGAGCTCGCGGAGACATTTTCGTGGACTGGATTGTAAGGGAAGTGGACGTTTTGCGTGCTGATGTATTTTGTCCGTGTATGATAGGTGTATCGCAGCGCCGTTGGGGTTCTTTTTTGTCAATGAGTGGGCGCTCCGTGCGCTTTGAGAAATGGTGGTTGCCCGGTGTATGTGCGTCAAGGGTATAGTATTTCGCTATTCAGGTATCATTGTCATGGCTTCCAGGACATTGTCGCTCTTATGATCTTTGACAGGTGTCAGGAGGTCCATAGAGGTAAAGGACAATGCCAGTTCTTCTCGCCGGCATGAATTGATTCCGGAATGCACAACTATAGGCTGACAATCAAGATGTTCTTATAACATTCTGGGATAGACATGATCCATTGAACATTGACGCTTCGTGAAATCAAGCCTTACATTACTTCAATCCTTCTATAACGAGAGAACCATGCAAGAACCGCGGTCGCAGTGTCGCAGACCCCCTTCACGCTTCACATATGCCGGCCCATGCCAGGTGTCAGATGCCGTTATGAACAGTTTATAAGGCCTAACGTCACGCAGGTTGGATATCTACAGCTTTTCGAACTGACCCGATTCAAGAGTGTATCAAAATTTCCTCAACAAATATGCTGTTTCAATTCGATGTCGAAGAGACACTGAAGAAGCTCTCTATGCCGCAGAAAGTGCAGCTTCTCGCTGGTCTGGTAGGTGACTCCTCGTGAGGCCGGACTACTTACGTGCTGATGCAGCTTGTTTCAGGGATTTTGGCACACGCAGGCTATTGTGAGCGCAGGCATCAAGTCCATGAGAATGAGTGATGGTATGTTCGATTTCGTCGTCGCGATTGCTACGCAGCCATTTATTAGGCCGTTCCCACTAAGGTCCAAATGGCGTTCGAGGCACACAGCGTAAGACTGCTGTAGGCCCTGCAGTTAATTCCGACTGTCACTTACCATGAGTCCAGTGTTCAATGGTGTCCCGTCCAGCTGCTTCCCATCTGCAACCGGCATCGGCTCCTCCTTCGACATTGAGCTGGCCCGCGAAATTGGGGATGCTCTGGCAGACGAATGTCGCGCGAAGAGTTTGTGCACCGTCCTTCACATACACACATGCCCAACATACTGATGACAACTGAAGGCGTGCATATTCTGTTGGGACCTACCGTCAACACTCAGCGGTCTCCGCTTGGTGGAAGAGGGTTCGAGTCATTCTCTGAAGACCCGCATCTGAATGGAACAATCGCTGCGGCCTATATCCAGGGTGTTCAGGCCAAGGGCGTGGCTACCACGCTGAAGCACTTCGTGGCTAATGAACAAGAGTACCAGAGGTGCGTTTTTCCTACCAAGAATTTAGCAAGAGTACCATTGACGACTTGGAAACTACAGATTCTCTAGCAGCAGTAAGCCTTCGTGATGTTGTCAGCGTGACGACGAAGATGAAGAGACGGTATGCAGGTGAAGTCAACGAGAGAGCGCTTCGTGAGATATACCTCAAACCGTTTCAAATCGTAGTCAAGAAGGCGAATCCATGGGTCATGATGGCAGCGTACGTCTTTTCTGACGATCTCAACGCCTAATGTTACTAAATTCATAATTCAGCTTGAATCGTGTAAATGGAATTCATGCCTCTGAGAACAAGTATCTAATTGAAGACATCTTGCGGAAGGTTCGCTCGCACCTGATCTATTCCGCTACGCAACAAGCTCTAATTTGCGTAGGAGTGGGGCTGGAAAGGGATGATCATGAGCGACTGGACCGGTTTGTATAGCACGTCAGAAAGTATCAAAGCTGGGTTGGACCTGGAGATGCCGTAAGAACCCTACCTCTCGCCCTTCCCCGGTGTTCTTATGTTTCTATTTAGGGGGCCCACTGTCGTTCGCGGCGGTGCTGCCGAGCGTGCAATACAGGGAGGGAAGATTTTCCCAGAAGACATCGATGCTCGTGTTCGAAAGGTAAATATTAGCTAGTGCGCCATTTGTGCAAAGCTTACTATGGTCTGTTTCACATAGATCCTCGAGCTTTACAAACATGCACTCGCCTCTGGTATACCCTTCAATGGCCCTGAGAAAGGGGTCCCTGACACTCCCCGCCTCCGAAACCTCCTGCGCCGCGCCGCCTCCGCGGCTGTCGTTCTTCTCAAGAACGACAAGAAGCTTCTACCATTAAATACCAAGGTGAAGTCTGTCGCCGTTATAGGGCCAAATGCCAAGCGAGCATTCACATCTGGCGGTGGCTCTGCGGAGCTGCTCGCGAGCTACACGGTTTCTCCTCTCCAAGGTATTGATGCGGTGGCCAAAGACGCAGGATTCGCGGTGGAGTATGCAACCGGGGCGACGACTTTCAGGTACCTGCCTGTTCTCGACGGAGCTATACAATTCAAGCATGGAGACACGAAGGGCGATGGTGCTCTACTGGAGTTCTGGAATCACGAGCCTGTAGAGAACTGGCTTACCTCACTGGTCAACGGGGGAACGCCCGTATGGAGCATGACAACACGTTTCAGTTTCTGTCCGTTGATAGATGGCGTGGTAAGTCGCGCATCCCTCGTCCACTTTCACGCTTCTCATCTGCGGCGGGGCCATAGGACAATACCAAAGTCAATTTCACCTGCTGGTACCGGGTATGCATTCTCAGCTTGATGCTCTGGCCTTCAGCTGATTCATAAGTTTGACAGTATAGCGCGGCATTCACGCCGGACAGGACCGGCAACTACAAGTTTGAGTTAATCGTTGGTGGACGAGGAACTCTCTTTATTAATGGAAAACTCGTCATCGACTTGACGGGAGACGTACCAGACGGTTCCCCGATGTTTGGTGCCGGGACGGTGTCTGCGCAAGGAATCGTTGAAGGGCTGAAAGGCGGGGAACCAGTGACGCTCGAAGCAAGACTGTCCAACCAAACCTTCATTGAGAGCGGAACCGCGTACGAAACAAGGGGAGGCGTCAGACTGGGCGCTACGCCAGTCATAAGCGACGAGGATGCCTTAGAAGAGGCCATTGCACTAGCAAAGAAGTCAGATGGTATGCATTTCCGCGCATCTGACGAACTGGAGACTGAGCCATGTCGAATCAGTCGCTGTTGTTGTCGTAGGTCTCAATAACGAATGGGAAGGTGAAGGATTCGACAGGCCCAATATGAAGTAAGCCGTCGAACTCTGTATTCATTGCTTACATTCTAACGAAATTCCCTTAGACTACCGGGACGGACAGACCAATTAGTTTCTGAAATATTGAAGGCCAACTCGAAGACTGCCATCGTGAATCAGTCCGGCACGCAGGTTGAGATGCCATGGGTTGATCAAGCTCATACACTGCTTCAGGTACGTTCCTGCCTTCGATCACGGTCGCGCACTTCATGATTATTCCAGGCATTTTATGGCGGCAACGAGCTAGGCAACGGTCTGGCAGACATTCTTTTCGGGAAAACTAATCCGTCTGGAAAACTAGCTTTAACTTTCCCGTATGTTCTCTATTCGCCATCAGTATCACGAATTGACTGAACTTCCGAGCCAGGAAACGATTGGAGGACAACCCTTCGTACCTGTCTTTTGGAGACAGAAGCGAAGTGGATAATAAAGTGTACTATACAGAGGTTAGGAATCGTTATTCATGTCTCGGAGCCGAGGTAACTGATGCGCTTACCTGAACTCAAGGGAATTTACGCTGGTTATCGCTACTACGACGCGAAACACGTGGAGCCGCTGTTCCCCTTCGGTTATGGGCTGTCCTACACTCACTTCTCATTCTCCAATCTGTCCCTGACGAAAATATCTGCGGACGGCCATTTTGTTGTCCGGCTCATGGTCACAAACTCTGGACCATTGGATGGCAGCGAAATCGTCCAGGTGTACATTGTGGATCCCGTATCCACTCTGCCGCGCCCGCAAAAGGAACTCAAGGGGTATCTCAAAGTAACTGTAAAGGCTGGGGAGAACATGCAGGTGGGTATTGATCTGGACCGCGACGCATTGGGCTATTATGACGAGCGGAGGCGCGCGTGGATTGCGGAGAAGGGGACCTTCGAGGTGTGGGTTGGGTCGTCATCCCGACAGATATTCCTCAAAGGAAGTGTTGAATTGAAAGATACGATAACATGGGACGGCCTGTAGGATAGCTCAGTTTGTCGGGAGTAGTCTCTTAGAGTAGCTAGCTAACGGAGGTTGTGCAACTGAATTTATTTGTTTACTTTTTCTCGATATCACATAAATAAATAAGAGCACTTTACCGTCGGGTGCTGGTTATTATCATTTATGTGCCTGCATCTCGTAACTACTCTATACCGCCAGGTCAAGTATCAGTCCATATATCATCCCAACGCACTCTGATCATTAGTACTAAACTCGAGCTGTCAATCATCCAGATCTATGTCAAGTTATAAGGTCGTTAGGATGTTTGACAGCATCCTACTAGTGGCACACCAGTGCCCACTTCATCTCCTCACTCACTAGTGACATTCTATCCACCATGCCCTCCGCCTGGAACGTTGTTTCAAACCATACCATCCTCGACGCTATCTTCGCATTCTCATCTCCAGGTACCATAATCCGAATCTCCAGAACATGTCGCCGTATATACGCCCATGTCAAGTCCTACCTGCGTGTCGCATACGACATCAACCGCCACCTCTCGTCCTTCTTCCCTGACCCTGCAGCGTTCCGCTCGATCCAAGCGCGCACCACAACGCTCATCGCAGGCTCTAATGCTCTCCAGCTCTTCGAGCGCACCATATATCCCAATGCCGATCTCGATCTATACGTCCCCAAACCTTGCGTCGCAGAAGTGGGCGCATTATCAAGTTTACTCGAGGCCGACTACATCTTCGTTGCTACAGAAAATCAAGAGGATGACTTCTTTGCGGAAGCCCCGTCCGAGCGATCGGGCGAACACCGTACCCAGGACCTATCTACAACATACTCAAGTTCGTGAAACATATTGGAACAGAGAAGCGCTGCGTTGAAATCATTTCATGCCTCTCCCCGATTTCCTGCGTCTTTGGCGCACATTCCAGTATGGTTGCTTTTACCCTCCCGACAGAAAGCTTGTTGATATACCATGTTGCTTATACTTTCTCAGCCTGTCTGATGAACTTTATCAGCTTCGAGTGCGCTTACTCCCTTTTCGCTCTCGCCACATTAGAAGAGCGCTGTTCTATCGTATGCACGAACGAATCTGCGCGCATCAAGCTGGCAGTGCAGAAATATGGTCCCAACGGACATGGGTGGAAACTGCTGCGCGGTATGCACCGGCGAGCAGCACTCAATGGCATCCTCCGCACGTCACTCCGCGCCGGCCACCGTACAGTCGCGCGCAGCTGGGCGCTGCAACTAAATTTGGACGGCGTCTCCTTGCCACGCCCACCTGCCGCTCAGGATACGTATCGCATCCATGACCCCGTCACACTAAGCCAATGGCGGTTCGACAGTCAGGGTGAACCACTCGTGAGGATAGGTCCTGAGCCGTGTTGGCATGCTAGGATATGCCTCTTCCACTCCGCTCTGCTGAAGTATGCATACGTTATCAAGGACAAGACAGAGACGTATGAAGCGGCATCGCGTTTCTTGACATTGTTGCAGAGGACCGAGGGTGCGGCACAGGGGAATTTGTGCATGTTTTCACATATCCATCGTGGCATGGCACTCAGGGCGGCTGACTGAGCTGTTGACTTTATAGGTACGATGCTGAGTTCATCACACTATTTCAATTGACGGGACTCATGGCCACTTTGGGCATGCCCCATTCGTTTATAGGAGATGTATTGAAGGTAGTTCAATATCATTCTGTGGGCTTCGGATGTCAATGCTAACGTGGTCTAAACAGAATGCTGCTAGCCCGATGTCCATGATGACTTATGGCTAGGCTCAGTCAGTGATTACGAATCTAGAGGACGATCGTTTGTGTCTGGAGCTCTGCATTGTAGTGTCTGAAGTTATCAAGTGCTTTAGTGAAATGCCATAACTGATACAATCGTCTGCACTCTGTCAGCATCAACACAAATACCAGCCGCATAGAATTGGGCCTTAGAATTCATGGAATGGACCACTTGGCGATCTTCTTGATGCTCCTAACTGGCATGCACCCGCGCGCACGACCACATCGAAGCTCTGTGAGTACCCCATGCGCCTCACAATTGGTCGAGCATCAGCCATGCCGGCGGTGGCTACGATGACGGAGAAACTGGTCCTTTTACGATGCTACGCTGCAGCGCCGTAGACTCGGTGCATAAGCACCAACGTGACGTCTACCCAGATACAGATAGGCTCCATGCTTCATTACTACCAGACCTACTGGATATTGAATTACAATGTCTCAACCTGTGCGCAAGGTTGAGAGGACCACTATCTCCGCCCTCGGATCAGGAGTCATGGGCCTCTCGCTGATGAGCGTCTTGCATATACCCCTCCTGCCAGTGTCTACTACCTACTAACCTAGCTACAGTAACTTCTTGACTCCGTCTACGAATGCAGCTGCACACCCCGATACACTGCCAACATCTACCTTGATAGTGAGGAGCTCATCGGCAAGTGGTTCGTGCTGCACCCCAAGTGCCACGCGTCCCCTCCTTTACCCTTCTCGCAGAAACCTCATCTAACCTCCCATATTGCATCTGAAAAAATTTACATAGGTTTATAGGTATCCATAGTAATAATAGCCTACATAGAACCATAGCAATGTCCTTTTGTTGATTGGCTATAGAACTACCACATGCAGCTATGATAGTGCTATGGAGTGCTATAGGATAAGGTACATTGCTATGGCTGCTATGGGATAAGGTACATTGCTATGGCTGCTATGGAACAATGTACTTTACTATGATTGCTCTGGGCATTCAACAAGCTACACAGACTATATGTTCTATGCAAACAATATAACAACCCCAATAACTATGCATACCACACAACCACCTCAGCAACTATGCAGTATATCCAGCTGGAATATTTCAGATGCTTCTTTGAGCTTAATTCCAAACAGTGAGAACATTGAAATGCATGATATTAATTCCTACACTAGAATACAAACAGCTAATCTACCACAGCTACCTAAACCCCAAGCATAAGAGATCAATAGCTAGATCACCAAATGGTGAAGGGTAATCTGAGAAGTTCATGTTGAGTATCAAGTAAGGCCTCAATGATTAGAAAGACAACATACCATTGTGATAGAAACAATGAAAGATCTGAAGGACAGTTCAGTTGAAGAAAGAAGTAGAGAAAGAAAGAAACTCACCAAAATGCAAGGCACAAACATAACAAAGAATGATAGTAGAATATCCATTAAATAGAGTACATACCGAGGGCAAGAACACGACGATGCAGCCCGGGCACTGACACGAGGATGCAGGCGCGGACGAGCGGGAGGGCGCGAAGGCGTGAGGAGGGCGCGAAGAGGGCGCGCAGGCACGAGGAGGGCACGAAGACGGCGCGCGGGTGCGAGGAGCGCGAGAGACGGGCGCGGGTGCGAGGAGCGCGAGGAGGCGCGGGCAGCGAGGACTGGCGCGGAACGGGCGCGACAGCACGAGAAGGGGGCGACGAGGGTGCAATGGCGCGAGAACGGCGCGCGGGCGCGAGAAGGGCGTGAGGAGGGCGCGCAAGCGCAGGGGCACGAGGGCGCCACGTAGCACTGCTAAAGGGCTTGTCGTCAGTAGTAGTCCACATGCGAGGGGGAAAGACTTACTGAAGCGCGGCGCAGCTAGAGGAGAGGAGAGGAGAGGAGAAGAGAGGAGAAGAGAGGGAAGTGGGCGGAAGGTGGAGAGTGGGGTGTGGGATGAGGGAAAGAAGGGAGAAGAACGACGCGCGTTGGGTGTTAACGTGCTGGCATCCGGCTTTCCCACGCACGGACCGAAGCGCGCGTAAGAACCAGTCGAGCCCATATGCATTCGAATATACAGGCCGGACGATTAATTTATAAATTACCAAAATATTAGAGTATATAGTAGGGTTCTAGTACTGTATGTACGCCAGATTTCATGTAGCTAGGGAAGATATTCATGTCTCTTTGTGCATGAAATGCGGACAGGCACTAGACTCGCAGCACAAGTTGCGCCGTCCGAATGCGGCGGATTGGGAACTTGACCGGAATCCGGGTACAAATCGAGCGTTTATGAGCGATGCTAGAGTCAAAATGCCTCTGCATCTCGTAATAGGCTCTCTATATGGCTTTTATATGACATGTATTTTACTCTGTATTTTACCGTATTTATAGCAGTCACAATTACCATCTTTCGAATGGGAGGCATCAGCGGCCGGCAATTCCCGACGCCCGAGTCCCCATTGCAGACGCGGCTTTAACACGTACTCTGTCTCTCGCTCTCTCGCTCGCTCTCTTGCTCGCTCTCTCGCTCGCTCTCTCTCGCTCTCTCTCGCTCGCTCGCTCCCGTCACCCAGCGCGCTCAACGTGCACGCGCGCAGACACCCCATCGGGAGACCAGCACATACGCACGCACACACGCAGACGACGTCGCTATGGAGACGGCGAGGGAATAGGCAGAACGGCGTCAGGTACGTAGCATCTGCAACACGCTCAGCGTGTCGTAGCCTGCCCGATGACTGACGACGACGCCCCTTCTGCGACCCCAGTGCCACGCCCCTCCTCGCGCACCCACCCCTCGTCTCTCGCGCCCACGCTCTGTCGCGCCCACGTCATTTCTCGCGCCCACGTCATTTCTCGCGCCCACCTGCGTGCCTCCTCGCCCACCCGTGTCCATTCTCGGGCTCGCACCCGCCCTTCCTCACCCGCTCACGCACGTTCGCCTCCACGCGTGCCCTCCCCTACTCGCCCGCCCGCTCCTCCTCT
>SEOQ01000115.1:0-49357 GCA_004679275.1 Dentipellis fragilis
GGCGTTGAGGATTTGTGGGAGGAACGGGTATGAGTACTTGTAGCCCGTCGCGAGAATGACGAAGTCGATCGCAGTCTCCACGGTCCCGTCTTCGAACACGATGTCACCGTTGTCTTTGTACTCGGACACCAGCGTCTTCTTCCTGTAGTCTTCAGCATCGACAGGATAGCCGAAGCCGTCCGGTTTCGCAACAATCACGCCTGGCGGCATCGACTGCAAGACCAGCTCTGCGACGCTGCGCATGTCGCTGCTGATATCGATCGCACTGGGACCGCCGCCAACGCAAGCACACGCTTGTATTGCGCATAGTCGCTGGGCCGCCTGAACCATGCAGAGTGGATCGCTCTGCCCGAGTCGAGCCATGCCTGTAGACCCTGTGTATCCGGAAGCCTTGGCTCCCGGTAGTGCCCATTTGCAACGACCAAGAATTCGTAATCCGCCCGCTCTCCAGTCGAAAGGCGCACCTTCCACACCTGCTCCTTCTTGTCCCAGATCGCCTCTTCCATACGTGTCTGCAAGCGCACATATTTGCGCAAGTCGAAGTGGTCCGCATAGGCCTCGAGGTACTCCAGCACCTTTGTCGCAGACGGATAAAGTGCTGACCCGGGTGGGAAAGGATAACTGCCGTACGACATGACCAGATGAGGTATATTAGTATCCAAAGAATCATATAGGGGTGTCAACGGGGGGTTGTCTATGGGCGGGGCAGGGGAGCCTAAGTGTCCGGTTAGCTGATGCTATGAGCTGACGAGATGGACAGAGTACGAACCAAATACCGCCGATATTGTCTCGCTCTTCAAAGGCAACAATAGACCAGAGTCCCTCCTTCACCTGCGGGGTGTCCGCGAATACCTTGAGTGTGCCGAGGCCATTTGCGCCACCACCGACCACGCAGATGCGTTTCCGGCCTTCTTGGGCTTGCGCTTCAATGAGAGGGTCTTCCGGGAGATGGCCACGTTAGCATGCGTCACGGTGCGCTTGGCGCGGAGTAGGAAGTACTGACTGGGAACGTACTCAGTCATCGCGCTTCTTGAGCTTCTACTGAATTAGCGTTCGGAGGATCGACTAGGTCAATCAGACACACTGCAAA
The DNA here is from genome assembly GCA_004679275.1 of Dentipellis fragilis. Classification (NCBI taxonomy): domain Eukaryota; kingdom Fungi; phylum Basidiomycota; class Agaricomycetes; order Russulales; family Hericiaceae; genus Dentipellis; species Dentipellis fragilis. Next base: position 1,091 of record SEOQ01000115.1, read on the forward strand.
GTACAGTAAATGTGAGGTGAGACAAGAACGAGGAATAAAGACTACTGCCGACCGGAGTCACAGTCAGGACGCTCCCGACTCTTCATGACAAACCGAGAGGGCTGAACCACTCAGATAGGTACTCACGAGTGTACTGAAGACGAATATCCTAGCGTAACAAGTGGAAGCATCGATGGCGTGCTTTCAAGCCGGCCGTACTATAATCGAGGGGCCCAGGACTTCCGGAATCGAGAACGAACAGAAGAGTAGAAAACAAATCGAGAAAATGCGAATATTCAATATTCACGTGCTCTGGCGTGGACATCACGTGACGTAACGCGTTCAAGAAGGAATGCGGTCACGGTCGCGACGGCTGGTATGAATTCAGTCTCTCCTGAGCTTTCTTCACCCGTCTCGCCTCGACCACATCCACAAACTCCTGCAACGCAGGCCCATCCCCCTCCTCTCCCTCCGTCCCCTCCCCAAATATACCCCCACCCCGGATCAAAATACCCATAATTCAGAACCCGTCCGGTCCTCCTCTCGTCTCTGCCCCCGCGCACCATGAGCTCCTCCAGCCCAATCAGCGTCTCGCGGAACTTATCCCAAATTGCCGCCCAGAACTGCGCCGGCCCCTCCTCGTTCTCCTCGATCCCAATCATACATTTCTCAATCACCAGCCTTCTCAGCGTGCCCGCATGCCGAACGATCAACTCCTCCACGCCGACCGTCGCACCGAACATGATGCCCTTCACCGACAGCGCTGCGAGGCACGGGTATGCGCGGTCCGCAAACTAGAACCCAGGAACGAGCCCGACGTCCTTGCCGCTGCGAATCGTGAGCGCCTCGAGCGGCGCGTCGGGGCCCGCGGGCGGCAGCAAGCGGTGCGTCATGCTCGTCTCCCAGAGCTCGGCGAACTCCTCCTCGGGGTAGTTCCCCTCGTTGATGTCGCTGCTGCAGAGGACATCGATGCGGAACGCGCGCAGCGGCGCGAGCAGTGCTGCGAATGCCGGCTCGTCGAACACGGGCGAGTGCTGCGCGAGGAGGTTGAGCAGCGTGAGCGTGTGGAGCTTNAGTCCTGCCGAGGCGGCGCGTGCGAGACCGCCGAGGATCGCGCGTTGGGCGCGAAGTTGGGAGGAGGGAGAAAGGATGTCCCGACGGGAATACCTCGAAGTATACCGGGTAGAAGATGAGTGTGACGGTCTCGAGCGCTTTCAGCGCAGCATCGCTCGCAATCCGGTAGCCCTCCACAATCGTCTGCGGGTGGATCTTCATCGCGATCAACTTCTCCGCCTCGCGCAGCAGCTCCGCCGCGAGCACGCACACGGTCGTCGTGCCGTCCCCGACCTCGTCGTCCTGCACCTTGGAGATGTTCACGAGGATCTTGGCCGCAGCATTGTCAAGCTGGATCGCCTTGAGGATCGTCGCGCCGTCGTTTGTCACGTTGATGTCCCCGGATGACATGGACTGCAGGATCTTGTTCATGCCCTTGGGCCCGAGCGTCGATTTGACGAGATCGCCGAGCGCGAGCGCGCCCACGAACGAGGAGAGACGGGCATTCTCAGCCTTCTCCTCCGTTGCCTACGAGAATCGTCCTCCTCCTTTAGATTAGTAGAGAGAGCGTAAAGCTACACTTGCGTACCTCGTCGTTGAATATGTTCATGGACATGGTGCAGAGATTGGCACTTCAAGGAAGTTTCGAGGAGGCGAGGACGCGTCTGCAGCATATTGGGATCGTGAGAATTTCCTTCCTCTCCTGTCATGACCAGCACCGAATATTGGATTGTCGAAACCGTCATGCCAGTCACTTCCTTCTCTATGTTCTGAGTTCTCGTTGTCAACAGGGCGATAGGCTTGACCTCCATTATTATACCCCTCTGCATTGTTAGACTCTGTATCGCCGATAGCGCTACCTCACTGGTGAGGCTGGCACACTCTAAAGGAAGCACATCACGCCGGCTACCTTCCATTCAGTTGGCTCTACAACTACAAAATGTTACGGCGAATATGGGACCACTGACGATTATTGTGAGTCCAAAGAGTCTGTTACGAAATTCTTACTCGCCTGGCACTCGCACCGTCATCGCAACATACTGCTATTGTCTTGTCCAGGCGGCTCTAGGAAGCGTGTAATTGTGTACATTGTTTGGCCATGGAAACGTAGGTGCATATTGTTTAATGGGTCGATACCATTTCCACGTAGGGCAGCATCTCATCGATATTTAAAGCAGTGGTCATTGTTTCTGGTGGGTTGCCCACGGAGACAAGTTGCGGCCTATTCACGTCTAATTGCCTGCTCACTGCTCGTAGTCTGTCAGCTCGTGGCAAGAAACATGTCCTCGCGCCATGCACCTAGCGGGATATGCGTGCCGCAGTCACGGAATACGCAGATTGTTCAAGTGGAGCAGGGTAAGCTATTTCCGAGCCCTCCGATGCAGAGAGCAGTCACTTACCTTTACTTTCTGATGGACACGAAGGCTCCCAATCACAGAGCAGTGACGCTTTCTCCGGAATAGGTAAGGTTAAACTGTTCTCCAAGCCCCTCACGTTCTAATGGTACCTTTTCAATATGTCTCCAGGACGAACGCCTCAATACTGGTACCCACCATACTCGTATCGCTTTCATATTTTGAAAGCGGAGCGCAACGCAATCGTCGAACAGCGCAAGGCAGTCGAGAAACAATTCCACGATGGTCTCATTAACATACACCAGCTCACGGTTCTCGAGGAGCATTGGACGGCTTTGTTACACGCTAAATCGAAGGAGATACAAGACGAGGAAGGTGAAGGGCCAGCATCTCGTGAGGAATTTACGAGGGCTGGGGGTACACTGACAAGCAGGCCGCAGAGGCTGTCCAGCAGGAAATGAATGAGCGGGCTGTACAATATTGCAATGTCGATAGGAGTAGATACCGCCTGCTGCACAGACGCAATGTCGCGGGGCTCTGACTACCGTCGACTTTCTTTCATATGGGCAATGATAAGGTCACTACTCGTATGGTCAGGCTATAGGATCTATGTTTGCGACAGGTCCCTCGTTTCTTACTACACCATCAGTGATCAGGCCCTCGAGGTAGATTCCCAATAGCCCACCCTGGCCCGCAGGTCACGTATTTCCCCTTGCTGCAACACCATCTGTTGCCCGGCCCGCCGAAGCGCTTCTTCTGTAGAGTCACATTCATATCTCAGAGCGTCTCGCTCTTTTTGAGTTCTGCGAAGAAGCATGTTCTGTGCATCGAGTTCATTTCGCGTTTCCTTAATGCATCTAACGCCTAGAACAGCGACCGTCAGATGCGCCAGTACTCTTCATGCACAGAGAAGGATGCGTACCTCGGACGACAGTCTCACGACCTGGTGGGTCATCATATGTCTTGTATGCCTCTGGAAGGGCGTCTTCCAGGTGCCTGACAGCTTCAGCATGCTGTGCTCTGTAAAACTGCGCCTGCAAGGCCTTCCTGCGTCGCTTCTCTTCGTCTGTCCTGCTTTTCTTCTTCGCGTGTTCCTGATCAGAGTCGTCGCTAGGGGGTGCTGCCGGAGCCGGAGCCGGTTGAGAGGCCTTACGTGGAGCCTTCGTTGTATCTTTGCGACTCTTGCGCTTATGGCTCGGCTTGGAGGATTCGGTTTCCTGAGGCGTCGATGGCGGTTGATACGGACTTAGGTGAATGACGTTGCTCTCGGAAGACCCGCCATAGCCGACATTCGTCTCCACCGTAGCCCTGCCGCCCCTGAGACTCGTCGATGGTCCAGTCGTTGGTGGATTATATCCCTGATACCCAGACCCTCCGCTGAACGAAGTCGATGTATCGACCTGTGAACCGTATGTGTAAGGAGCCGTGCTCGCCTGATCAGAGGCTTGGTATGCATTTGCGTGCGGATTACTACGAATCGACTCATCAACGCTTGGGTTTCGATGTTGCAAATAAATATTTACCTGGCATCGTATGGGTACGTCTCTGTATAAAGCGTCGTAGGCGGATAGCTTCCTGGATTTAGGTTCCCTGCCGTGCTAATCGTGTTTGGGTATGTAGCACTATTCGGCCATTGCGCGTGTGTACTGGATGTCTGGCTTGGGTTATGCGTAGAAGGGCCAGAGACTCGGCCAGGTGATCCAGTCCACGGATATGGCTGGCTACGATTCGGGCTGCTGGATGAGTACATCGTCAAGGGGGATGTGGGAGTTGGCTCACATCGTGTATCAAAGGCGGACTTAAATGCTTGTAGAGAGGCTGGGGGTGGTGGGCACCTTTATTAGTATGAGGAAAGGTTGGGGAAAACGATAACGCACGTCGGGAGGGCACCCATGCTCGCTCCAACGGAGCTGGGCGTGGGCAGTTGGTCGTTCGCCATATTAGGAGTATCTTCGAAGAGACCCAAAGATGAGACGACCGGCACGCTAAGGCACACGACGTTAGCGAGGAAAGGGGGGGCGAGGCAGTACAGGCAGTGGTACCTGAAGAGTTGGTGGTCCGGGAACGCTGGCTCTAAGGGAATCTCATCTAACGGGGGAAGGAGGCGAAGAGAGCGACGGGGATTAGGGAGGGAGTACATCGTGAAGGTAGGAATCGTCAAGGCGAATAGGTGTACTGAAACAGGAAAGCGGGAGAGCAGCGAAGAAAAGGATAGCCGTATTGTTAGTTGGTCGTAAACGGGGCGGAACGCAAAGGGGGGACTATATAGCGAAGAATGAAGACCGGCGAGCGGAGGAAGAGGAAGGTGGGGATGCGTATGGGAGGAAGAGAGTGGGGGGTGAAGACGAGCATACCTTGTTTGCCCTATTTATCATAATTGGCTCATGGGCGCCTGTCCGGCTTCGCGCCCCATATGTGGGTCTGGGACCGGTCTGCGAGACCAAAGTGGCAAGGGGACACGTTGCCGCCGTCCCAAGGACATTGGTCCCCCCGCCACCGGGCGGCTGTTGCGCTCGCGCTCTCACAGCGCGCATCTGACCACGGGGCGCGTTCACGCCTCGTAGAAGGATCTGGAAAGCTCAGGAGGATCCCACAAGCACCCATCTCAGCAAACAACCGAGCTGTGCGAATGGCAGAGCCCACCAAGCCGCCACCGAGCCATCAGGCGGTCTTGTGATGGCTGTCAGTTTCTGATAAGCATGAGAACTCACTGCTTTCTGCGCCATAGACGGACGGCGGACCCCGATGCGGTCCATAGGATGCGGCTCGGAGCGGAATGCGCGACGAGGAGCGCAAAGCTGAGGACATGGATTGTGGCAACAGGACGCGTGCTGGCTGAGCGTGATCGTTCCGACGGCTACGCGACCCCGCGCGCCTGATTTGGTAACTGACGTAGTTCGTCTCTTCGACGAGTATATCTCAGCCTTTGCTCAGCCTACGCCAGTTTTGTCTCTTCCTCCGCAAGCCCTTGCAAAAGCCGGCCATTAAAATCAAACCTTCCTCGGACGGCGTGCAAGACGAGCATGCGCTCGCTTGTATTTACGGGCCCTCCGTCGCAGGATGAATCGCCTTTCGTGCTGAGTCACATGGCCCGAACCACGTACAAACACGCCGCGAAGTTCAAGGCACGGCATACTAGTCTCTGGTAAGTATGCGCTCACACATGTACGTCGGCATGAGGGTCGCAATACACCCGCCCCCGCAGGGGCCGTATACGTTTCACTTTCACCCGCGGTTCGAACCAGAAATGCCACCAGGTATCGTGCCATCCTCGGAAGAATTGAGGAGCGCAGTGGGGCGGGTGGGGGCTCAGGTCACAGGTAACACGAGTATTTGTATATCGTACGAGAATGGGAGCTGCATTACCACTCGTGTGTGCGGCGCGGCAGCATCGCTCGTACTTATCACCTGCAGGATCTTTGGCTCCTCCCAAGTAACCCCTTGAAACTGGAAGCATCTTCCGTTAACGCATTCACGTTCCCCCGCGGAGCAGGCACCGATTGTTCCGCTCGTGCCATGGGGCCCGCTTATCTCGAGCTCGCAGCGCAAAGGGCAGAAGGTGCTGCAACCGGAAGTCTCACAGGCAGCAGGACACGGGCGCTCCGTTACAGATAACTCGGAGGTACGTAGGCTGTAACTAAGCCATGTATCATGTACATGGTCATACACACCGGACCTCCTACAACCCTAATGTCTGCGGGATGCCTGGTGAGATTACGGGCGCTCCGAGGGATCAGAAGGCGGAGAGGAACAATCAGAAGGAGGATTGCCCCGTCATATCCGAGCTGCGAGGCGCGGGGGCGAAGATGTGCTAAGCAATTCAGTCGCTGACGTTGCTATGAACAGACAACGCAAAGGCGCGAAGGAGATGCAATGGGACGCAATGCTTCGGACGAACTTGGCAATGATGGACAGATAACGGCCCCGAGCTGATGGCAAGCCAAATAGTTAGAAGCATGCGCCTGCATTTCAGGTGCCCAAATACAATACACATGTGTACAGACAAGCAAACGAGCCGCTAGAAGACCAGAAGACATGGACTACCTCCCTTTGTTTGTATCCCCGGAGCGCGCGATGCTCTCCTGAGTCTTCTCAGGCTGGCACTTCGAGTCCAAACGCAGACTCCGACTCGTGTCGCTAGAGCGCGCGCACCTTGTCCATGTCGAACTTGAACCGGCCCTCGCCCACCTCTCCCGACTTGAGCGTCGACAGGTCCAAAGATCCGTCCCATTGTATCTTCCGCATCCAGTCCTCCACGGACAGCGTGCCCGGATGCACGGACCGCACCCACTTCATATCTACCGGCCACAATTTCGCAGAGTCGTGCCACCAGTGCCACCACGCCGTGAAATTCTGGCGCACCGTCGTCGTGCCGTCGCCCATGCTGTTCATGCGCGCCACGGGCTGGTCGGGGTTGTCCACGATTTCGAACCACGCCTCGGGCGTCGGCTGGATATGCACCGCGGGCTTCCCCGTGACCGCGGTGAATTGCTTCATGAAGGTGGGGAAGGACACTTCGTCGCTCGCGATGGTGAAGTCCTGCCCGGCGGACTTGTCGATGTTCTCGAAGGAGTAGCGGACCCACCATGCGAGGTCGTCGAGCGCAATCAGCGCGACTGGGTCCTCGCCGAGGGGGATTGAAGAACACGCGCGTGCCATCCGGGCGGGTGTTCTGCGGCCCTATCATGACCTGAATTTCGGGCACGTTTTCAGTGCCATGCGAGAAATAAAACAGTTAGCGAGGATGTACGCACAAACTTCAACATGTCCATGTAGATCCCGAATGTGAGGATGGTCCAGGCCATCTCGCCCTCGCCCGTGCCGCAGGGCTGCACCCTGATGAAATCCGCCACGCGCCCCTTCGCATCGTTATGATCAACCTTGTATTTCGGATCATAGCCACCCAACTATTGACAATTGATGCATCAGAATGATGTACACGGTTACGATGCGCTTTCGAAGACTCGAAGCCGCGGAGTACGTATTCGAGTTCCCGCACCTTCAGTGAATATGGTCCGCCGCTCCAGATGAAGTGTTTGAGGGTGCCTGTCTGCTTTGCCGACTCGAAGATGCGGATGGCGGCGTAGATCTCGCGCTGCTCTCCCACAGTGAAGCCGTCGGTGTTGACGAAGGCGCCGTATACGCCTTTCATTGCGGCTAGGACGGCGTCAAAGTCCAAAAATGAACCTAAGATTCCCAGGCATCAGTTGCTGCTCGTCGTCGGCAGTCGAAGAGAAAAATATGCGCACCTTGCACGACGTCCACGCCCTGCTTTGCGAGCGCTTGAGCGCGGTTTCCGGCCACGTTCCTTGTGAGCGCACGGACGGCCCAAGGAGACGGCGCACCCGACTCGGATGGTTTGAGCAGAGCCTCGATGACCTTCAGGCCTTGTGCGCCCGTAGCGCCGATCACGAGGATGAGTTTCTTCTCTGAGGAGGTAGACATTGGAGGGGTCTTTTGCTTCGGGAAAGCGTGCATAAAACCTGGCGTTCAGGCAGGGCCTTATAACAATGGCCTCGGGCATTGGCCGAGGCAGTTTGCTATAGGAGTAAGGAAAAGCGTATATAACAGGCTTCATACTGACTCGGAGACGGCCTGGAGGCAAAGGTAGAGAAGACACGGGCTCGGGCTCGAACCTGGGTACGTGACTCAACAGGGGGTCGGCGTGTGGTTAGCAAGGCCGAACCCTATCCCCGGGTTAAGGCCACTGACATGCTACATTTTATTCGAACAACATTCAATACCTTGCCTTTGTGATGCCTTCGTCAATTAGAGCTCGTCAGTATCAGGAGAAGGAGGCAGGAGGCAACGTAATATCACATAGATCACACCCACCGAGTGATTGTGTCGGAGAATACGCAGTGCGTCAGGCGGTCTTAACGCCGACAGTGTATCCGAGTTGGAAAGGCACAATGGATTGATCTGCTCGTGGAGACCAGCTGCATTGACGGGGTTTCTCCTGGACAGAAAGGGAGTACTGTCAATAAAGAAAGGCGTAAGAAATTGAGAGTGCCATGAGCGCAGGAGAGTTTGTGTTCACAACGGCACAACATACCCCGCTACTTATCAGAATTTGGGTTCAACAGAAAGGTACGACCAGGGCTTTTCCATCATATGGCACATGCAACGCACAGCGCCCAGATAGCGCTCAGCCCAGAATGTCTGAATTTGCGCTGGTTGCTGGGCACTGCAGAGAGCTAATCGCCGATTGTTTGTCGCTGTTTGCGGCGCAATGGCGAACGTATCAAGCTTAAGACGACGTGTCCAGTCCACCGACACCAGCTACCCTCTCCCCCTCTCCTCCTCTCGTTCTACCGTCCAATCCGCCTGGCATGCTGAATTTCGAAGACGTCGAGGAGCGCGATGGTACATCTTTTCCGGTTTTCGCCTGCTGATCGCTTGGTTTGACCTCGGAGATATGACCTGCAGGCGTCCGACTTTCGTGGAACGTCTGGCCTTCGTCTCGCATCGAGGCCAACCGCACCGTCGTGCCCATTTCCGCTCTTTATACCCCCCTCAAGCAACGCGACGACCTCCCGCCTGTTCTGTACGAGCCCGTGACCTGCAAACCGCCGTGTCGCGCGGTCCTGAACCCGTACTGGTGCGTCCACATCATCTTATCTNCCACTCCCAAACAACGCCAAAATGCCTAACCCGTCCCTTCTCGCCCGTCTACAGCCAAATCGACATCCGGGGCAAACTCTGGATCTGCCCATTCTGCCTGCAGCGCAACGCATTCCCCCCACACTACAAAGACATCTCGAACACGAATCTCCCCGCTGAGCTGCTGCCGAAATACACGACTATCGAGTACACGCTGTCCCGACCTGCGCCCGTACCCCCCATCTTCGTCTTCGTCGTCGACACCTGCCTCGACGAGGAGGACCTGAAGGCACTGCGCGATGCGATCGTCGTGAGCCTGAGTCTGCTCCCGCCGTACGCGCTCGTCGGCCTCATTACATACGGGACCATGGTGCGCTATCACCGTCTGAATTCCGCATACCACATATCTCACCAGAACGCCAGGCGCAAGTGCACGAGATCGGCTACGCCGAGTGCACCAAGTCGTTCGTGTTCCGCGGCGGGAAGGAGTACTCCCCGAAGCAGATCCAGGACATGCTCGGGCTGAGCTCGCAGAACCGCGCCGCGCCGCGCCCCGGGCAACCCATGCCCGCGCAGACGTTCGGCGCTGCGCGCTTCCTCATGCCCGCGCAGCAGTGTGAGTTCCAGCTGACGGGGCATCCTCGAGGCGCTCACGCGCGACCCGTGGCCCGTCGCGAACGATAAGCGGCCGCTGCGCTGCACGGGTGTTGCGTTGAGTGTGGCTGTGGGGTTGTTGGAGGTGAGTGCCAGGCGCATATATGCGGACTTTTGTTGATGGAGGTGTATGAAGACGACTTTCCCGAACACCGGTGCTCGCATTATGCTGTTTGCTGGTGGTGCTGCGACGGAGGGTCCTGGTATGGTTGTCAGTAACGAACTCAAGGAGCCTATCCGCTCGCACCACGACATTGATCGCGACAGCGTGAAGCACTTCAAGCGCGCCACCAAGGTCGGTTTCCTTCAGACTCAGATCGTTAGGCACATATCGATGATTTTTCGCAGTTCTACGAGGGCCTCGCGAGGCGCGCGTCGAACAACGGCCATGCTATCGACCTGTTTGCCGGCTGTCTCGACCAGGTCGGCCTCCTCGAGATGAAGTCGCTGCCCAACTCGACGAACGGCGTCATTGTCTTGTCCGACTCGTTCGCCACTTCGATCTTCAAGCAGAGTTTCCTCAGGATTTTCGCCAAGGACGAGCAGGGCCATTTGCAATGGGCTTCAACGCGACCTTCGATGTGCAGGTTCGTATTCTTTATTTGCTTGTACGCGCCGTTTTTCTGATAGAGCCGTATTAGACGACAAAGGAGCTGAAGGTTTCTGGTCTCATCGGCCACGCGATTTCTGCTGGCAAGAAATCCGCATGCGTCGGCGAGACTGAGATCGGTATCGGCCAGACGTCCGCTTGGAAGCTCAACGTCATCAGCCCGCACACCGCCGAAGCAGTGTACTTCGAAGTCGTGACGCCCGCGGGCCAGCCCCTGCAGCCTGGCTCGCGCGGACTGATGCAGTTCGTGACGCACTATCAACACTCGTCGGGGCAGATGCGGCTGCGCGTGACAACGATCGCGCGCAACTTCGCCGAGGCGGGCTCGCCGAGCATCGCGGCGTCGTTCGACCAGGAGGCGTCTGCGGTGCTCATGTCGCGCATCGCCGTGTTCAAGGCGGAGATCGACGACTCGCCCGACGTGCTGCGCTGGCTCGACCGTATGCTCATCCGCCTGTGCCAGAAGTTCGCGGACTATAGGAAGGAGGACCCGACGAGCTTTAGGCTGTCGGATAACTTCAGCATTTACCCGCAGTTTATGTTCCATTTGAGAAGGAGTCAGTTCTTACAGGTGTTCAATAACAGTCCCGACGAGACGGCGTTCTACAGGTATTTGTTTATGAATCGTCGCTACGAAATCCGCACTAATTGTCGCTGCGCTTGATAGGCACATTCTTAACGAAGAGGACGTCAACAACTCGCTGATCATGATCCAGCCCACACTCATGTCCTATGCCATCGACACCCCCCCACAACCTGTCCTCCTCGATAGTGTTTCCATCAAACCCGATGTGGTGCTCCTTCTCGACACATTCTTTCACATCCTGATCTTCCATGGAGAGACCGTCGCACAGTGGCGTAAAGCAGGTTACCAGGACCAGGAGGGCTACGAGAACCTCAAGGAACTGCTCGAGCTGCCGGTTACGGATGCTCAGGATCTCCTTACCGACCGCTTCCCCATTCCCCGATACATCGTCTGCGACCAGGGCGGCAGTCAAGCCCGTTTCCTCCTCTCGAAGCTCAACCCGTCGACGACACACATGTCGACAAGTATGTACGGCTCTGGGCCAGGCGCGGGCGCGGGCCAGGCGATCTTCACGGACGACGTGAGCTTGCAGGTCTTCATGGAGCATCTCAAGCGGTTGGTATGTCAACTCTCAGCCACGTTCCGGTTCCCTCTCACTGACGCTGACGAACGTGCTTTACAGGCCGTTGGTGCACAGAACTGAGCATTGGTTCTATGACTAGTTACGCAGTGTGTTGGTCTCGGTCCCGGTCTGTCTCCTTTTTGTTTTGTTTTGTTTTTTCTATGAAAATTGGGCTTGCTATCGTGCACCCCACGAAGCATGTCAATTGTATGTATTCGATGGGTACGAGGATAAATTTGTTCTTGTAATCGTCGACCGGCGTGCATGAATTCGTGTCAGCCACGCGCGGCGGGAGCGTCGACGATCCCGGGCACTGATGCATTCCAAGGACGAAAGTGGGAGGTGGACGAGGCTGACACGGAACAAGGCTTTATCACTCCCTGCGCACGCAGGTGTACGCCCGCCGCCATGGTTGTTCTCTCCCCGCAGCCGGGTATGGCTAACAACCTCCCTGCCAACGCCGTCGCTCCTTTGCCCCCACAGTCTATCGAATCCTACGCTCCTTCTACTTCTGAACCATTCTCCTTCGTGCGCCTGAAGGCCACCCCCGACGCACCGAACCTCCAGGTCCTGTCGGACACCGTCCCCGTCGGCCCAAACAAGGAAGGCGAGATCCTGTACCTCCACGTCGAGCCTCTCAATGCTGCTACCAGTGAGTTTGACCACCCTCGTATTGAGAACGCACGCCCGGCTGACCCCACCCCGCGCGCACTGCAGCTCGTCATCATAGTCGTCGCGATCCTCGTCCTCGCCATCTTCGCATGCTTCTACTTCTACCCCGTCCTCACTGGCAAGCAGGTCGCCTCGCCCGTCTAGGATCTAGTCAGGTACGTCGCTTGTCGCAGTCTTTCGCAGTTTGTATGTCCTCCGCGGACCGCAATCTGCTCCCAGACCCTATGGCTGACACAGACATGCGCCGCAGGTTCACTCGACTGTGTTTGCTAGGGACGGCGCTACTGTAGTGCACGGCAAAGTCAACCACGCGTCAGGATCCAGTCAGGTACGTCTCCTCGAGCTTACTTCTCCTTCACGGGCGGCTCCTTGTCTCGAGAGCGATTAGTTAACATCGACTCGCGACGCAGGTCCGCACGAGTGCGCTTGCTGAGACTCAGGGATCCAAAGCGCACAGGGTTAGTGAGATTGTCAGCCGCGCATCCAGGATCCAATTAGGTACGTTTGTGTCTGCAGTCTGCATGCCCACCATGGGCGGCGCCTCGTTCCAGTAGCAATTGGCTGACGCTCATGTCGCAGGTCCTCACGAGTGTGATCGCTGAGACTTGGAAACCCGCAGCCGCGCACCGCCTCGGCTTTCTGAGACACGAACAAACTCCTACATCAGGACCTCCTCTTCCCTCCCTCTTCTTTCCTTTCCTCCGGCAGCCTGCCTAAAATTCGACGAGCGATGTCGGACGCCCCTACTCCCAGCCGTCTGCCCATCGGCGGGCCTTCGCTGCCGCTGTTCTTCTTCGCCGACCCACCGGAGATGTGGACCTGCGGCCAGACGAACCTCAACTGGCACTATGACGGCGCCATAGGCGAGCTCACCCTCACCATTACCAACGAGGGTGTCACCCAGTCCGCTGCCCCACCCGCCTCGTCGTCTGCCCCTGCGTCCTCGGCCGCCCCCTCGTCCAGCGCTGTCGTCCCGCCAGTGACTGATGGCACGCCTACCAGTGCCGGCGCACTCGGCCCGGGCGGCGCACATCCGAGCGTCANCCCGCTCGCCCTTATCCGCAGACAGTCCNCNGGCGTGCCAGANATCAGCGAGACNCTCATCGACAANCTCGACTCCGGGCGTGCAGAATTGGACCTGGCCGCGCGTCGACGTCCCGCAGGGCTGGTACAAGATCAACGCTAACATCCTCAATACCAACGCGTCCTCCGCGCCCTTCTTCGTGCACAACGGCACCGACACATCTTGCGTGCGCGCCGTCTCCCCNACATCATCGTCCGCGCCATCGTCAACGGCCGCAGGCGCTTCCGGTGCGCCTGTTGTCGGCGCCGCGGAGAAGAGCAATCATGCGGGCGCGATCGCGGGCGGCGTAGTTGGCGGCGTCGTGGGTGCCGTCATCCTCGCGCTTCTCCTGTTCTGGTTCTTCCGCCGCCGGCGCACCGCCAGCCCCAGCCGCACCCGCGGCACCGAGGCGGGCTTCGGGCGATGGCCTGGGAAGAAGCAGCACACAGCGACCGGGTCGTTCAGCAGCAGCATGTACGGCGCGAATGGCGCGCCCGCAAGCAGCACGGGCCACACACCGTCTGGGTCCGACGAGGGCCTCGGCAGCNTCGCNGAGGAGAAGATCGTCACGAATGCGCCGACNAGCGCNCTCGACNGCACCGTGCCCTACCGCCACCCCCCGCACCCGGCCAGCAAACGCTCCAGCGTCGGGTCCTCCGTCAGCAACGTCCGCGCCGACCGGCCCCGCGGCGGCGGCAGCGTCGAAGGCGCATTCAGCCTCGAGAGNGCNCGCACGAGCTCGGGCGGCGGACACGCGCGCCCCACGTCCGTGTCGTACCGTAATTCGATCGGCGCGGACGGCGAGATGATCCCGCTCGAGCGCTCGGGCACCGCACGCCGCTCGCAGCGCAAGCCCGTCCCGCAGTACAGCCAGGAGGAGTTCGCCGCCACGTCGGCGTCGGCGTCGAGCAGCGCGGAGGGCGCGAGTCCGCTGGCGAACGTTAACGCGAGCCCGACGGTCGAGAGTCTGCCTGGGCTGCACCACCAGAGCAGCTTTGGTGCCATGCGCCCGATGCATGTGATGATGCCCGACATGCCCCCGCCGGCGCGCGAGCAGTGAGCGCGCGGTATGGATTTGACTGGATTGGATGGATAATTTGTGTGGCTTGCCACATTGTGTTTTAGTACCTGCCTGTGCGTTCGAGTTCGATGTACCGTATGTTTCGCGTCTTACCCCCTACCCACGTCTCTCGCTATTCCCACCCCCCATATCTCATCTATGCACCCATCGTCTTACCCCCGTAGCGCCTAGCGCCTGACACCCCGCCCGACACCCATCACCCGAAACTGAAGTATATTTCGCAGATATTTTACTACGTATACAATGTTAGAGCCGTTTTTTCTTTTCGTTTCTTTGTTGATGCCCTTTCTACGAGCGTGCGTACTACTATGTCTATGTTACGATTACGTATACGAGCGGTGTCGACGTTGTCGAGACTTTTGCCGGTGGAGCTGCCGGTGGCCATATCCATGGACCAGTGTTTGCTGTTCTCGTTTTTGCTTTCGGTTACGGTGTGGTACGGCTGCGGGTGGGTGCTGCTGTCGGTTACGGTGGGGGCGCGGCAATGTTGCGTTGGCAATCTAGCTGGATTTCACACTCGTCGACGTCGGACGCTCGTCGTTGGATGGCTTGTATTTATATGTGTCGGACGTGGTGAGCCTCTCGTTGATCATTCTCGCTGCTGTTGGGTGGAGCATAGCAGTGCGCGTGTTGGGGTAGCCATATTTTCGCCCTTCAATGTTCCAGGCTTGGAATTTTTACGGTCTCTCGGGACTGCGGGACTAGTCCCCGACGCCTTGTCCATCCATGACAGCGTAGTCCCGCCGGTCCACGTTCAGTAAGTGCTAGTACTCAGTTGTCTAACATGATTACTTACCCTCGAGATTCAGATGTCGACACGTACCCATCTCGGTTTACACTCGACAGTGTTAGCAGCTGTAGTTACAGGGACACGTTACTTGGGCATCCCTAATTCCTATACTGAACTCATGACAATTAGCGAGACATACTGGCGGCCCTGCAGTAGAATTTACGCTGCCGTTCTGCACTTTTAAATATTGAAACTGCATGGATATCATTGGCTAAGTAGATCCCACGTACGCCGCCTCGTCTGAACCTCAGACGATGCGGCTCTGACATATATAGCAGTGCAATTGCACCCCCACCACATTCGACATCAGCACTCATCAGGCATTGCCATCGAGTCGCTCCTGTCCCGTCTCTGGCTGCAACAACACTATCTGCGATAGCGTAGGGAACGTGACTAACGTCACCATTGCTCATAGCAATCCGGAACGTCTCGCTCAATGTCAACAATATTTATTGTGGAAGTTCCAGTCCTGTTGCCAACTGCCGAAATATGCTCTTCCCCCTGGTTTAATTACCCCCCATTCGCCCTTTCAGGTCGTAAACCTTTCATGGTTGGCCATTACATATGCTGCTGATACGGCTGCTCAACCGAATATATTCATGGTCGATTTTCTTTCTGAGACATGCGCTCGAGCAGCCTACCGCACACCCCGCGCGCGCGTGCGCAGCGTGGTTTTAACTATTGGACAGAAATGATCAGTTACGAACGTGCGAGGCGTGTTCCATTCTACGTCGCGCAACGAACTTTTGATCAAGAAGGCAAGCAGAGCGCCGCTCGAGAGAGAGCCGGCGGTGCAGGAGGAGGAATCTGGGACGGACGTAGTGGGTGCATGTCGAGAGGATGTGTCGTCGGGACTGGAATGGGTGGACACCAGTTGCAAAGCGGGTTCTCGTTCGGGAAGAATCGCGTGCGATACTCTCCGGTTGGTGCGTGATCGAGGACGGCGTGCGCGAAGCGTGCTGTGAGGGAAGTGTCTGTGCCAGTCAACGTGAGGGTGGGCCCACCGCCGATGTGTGAGACCTTTCACAGCCGGTGGTTTGCAAGAAATCCGTGGCCGCAGTAAGACATCTGGTGCGCAAGGTGTTGCCACTCCTTTGTGGCTTCTGCGGTGACTTGTTGCCGAGCATACGCATGTGAGATGAAGGCGATGGGGGGGTAGTGGTGGCTGCTGTCTTGGCGTCGACGTCTACCTGTTCATTCTGTTCGATGTCGGCGTGCCCGGGACACCATGAGAGGTGGATCGTGCGATTTGGGTCAGCTTCGAGCCAAGCTCGGGCTTTGCGGCACGCGAGTACCGAAAGCATCTGGGAGGCATGAAGGCGCGTGTCGAAGAGAGAAGTGAGGGCTGACTCATTGTCACAGAAGAGGTAGATGGCAGTGGCATCCTGGCTAGTGAGGTAGTGAAGTGCGAGGAAGAGTCCCTGTAGCTCGGCGTCGTACGAAGTTGTCCGTCCACATGAGATAGACTTGCGATAGAGTTCCTGTTGTCCGCGGTATGCCCGATAGGCCGCCGCCGCGCGATTCCGTTTGTTGGGGAGTACCGACCCGTCCGAGAACGCATATAGTACCGTATCATCATTACGTAGGAGAGAGAGACCATCACGAAACTGCTCGAGCCACTGGTTAAACAAATTGGACGACTTTTTTGGGTGTGAAGTATGAAAAATAAAAGAATCGGGAAACGTATCAACGAGCCTGTCGCCAGGCCGACATTCAGCGTGTTCGGGGAGGAAGTCCTCGGCGGGGATGTCCGAGGTGAGGGAGGAAGCAATGAAATTGAGAGGGAGAGGTTGTGTGCGTGTGGGGAGACTCCGAAGAATCGGGCTGTACGTGAAGGAGGTGGGGGCATGAGGGAAGTCAGGATTGGGAGGGGGGAGTGCACATTTCAGGATGTGGGAGGAGGGGAGGAGAGCGACCCGAAGGTGGGAGCGCTTGTATAGTTTGCGAAGATGAAGGCGGATTGGCAGGAGGCCCGCGAGGACATCCATACCGCCGTGAGGGGAGGTGCGAAAAGTGCCCAGGATCCACTTGGCAGCGGCAGCTTGGGCGGTGCGAAAGGGTTTAAGTAGGGTGGTCTGGGCTTTATGTGGGTTAAACCACAGCCGCATGCCGTACGTAAGAAGAGGGAGGACACAAGAAATGTAGAGCTGCCGCTTATGAAGGGGGGAGAGACCACGGTTGGCATTGCCAAGGAGGGGGTATGAACGCACGGTGCTTAGGGCCCGCGTGGCGTAGTACTTGATATGGTGCCGGAACGTAAGGAACCGATCAAAATAGAAACCCAAATAGCGCCAGATGGTGTTAGGAAGGTAAATACGAGTGGGCCCACCAGGGATGGGTTGCCAGCGAAAGGGGGGGAACGTGGTCTCGGTGCGAGGGAGGGGGAAGTGCATTAGCTCGAGTTTGTCATCCTCTAGGAGGAACCCGGCAGCACGGAAAAGGGCATGGAGGGTAGCGTATCGGTCCCGAAGGTTGCCGACATTCTCGTGGAGGGAGATGCTCGATTGGCAAAGAACACCGTCATCGACATAAGAGAGTAGGGAAGCCCCACGCAAGATGTGTGGGCCCCGGGAGGCTCAAGGAAAATACGTGAAGAATGGGGGCGATAGCGAGATTGGAGAGGATAGGGGAGAGGGCAGAGCCCTGCCCCACACCCACGTCTGAGGGACATGGGTCCGAGAGGAGGTCATTCCATCGAAACTGTGTGGAGCGGTTTGTCAGATAATCACGAAAGAAGGCAACATACTCGGGCGCGAAGCCCTGGCACCCGAGAACCTCACAGAGATACTCATGCTGCACGGATGGGAAGAATTGGGCGATGTCGAGCGATGCAGGAGGTGTGCCAGCCCTTCTTCGCGGGCCGCGAGGATGTGATGCGTGAGCAGGACACCTGCGTCCTCCGTGCAATGAGCGCGTACCCCCCCACATTGCGAAGGGTGGAGGATGTTGAACTTGGTACCTTCAAATTGAAGACGATTAGCTATCATTTTGGCAAGAAGCGTCGGGGAACTCATTACACGGGATGCAGTCAACGGACCAAGGAACGGCGCCAGCGCCAGAAGCGCGAAGAGGCGAATAACGATCGCGTGCATGGTCGCACCCAAAGCTCGCTCATGGCCTGGTTTTCCCCCGCAACACCGGCAGAGGATTCAGATCCTGAGCCGGAGGCCGAAATTGAATCTGAGCCAGAGCCTGAAGCTCCCAAAGAGACACCCGACTCGGAAACGGCCGATGTCAGGGAAGGTCCTTGTCCCGAAGAAGCCGTAAGTGATGCTTCTTTGACAGAAGCTTCTTTGACTGATCATTACGACACACAGAACCCTGCCGAGAGCGCCCAGGAGCGTTTCGAGCGGCTGCGCAAGGAGCACGCTCTGGGACTGGATGCTCCTCGTGCATCTCAGCAGTCAGACGATGCAGAATTAAATACATATACATATCGTGACCAGGCTGCATTGAAGCAAGCACAAAAGGAGCTGAAGTCTCACTCAAAGAACAAGAAATTCGATGTTCTCTTTCGGGCTCGCATCAATCAAATGCTAGGCACATTAAATCTATTCCTGGCTGAGAATCTCTCNTACACTTGGCNCTCGGCATCGCTCGTCGTCGCTCAGACCGCTGGGCGCAGCGAAGCCACTGNGCNTAGCATCCGTTCCTGGCTGCANGCATTCTTACACAAAAAGAAATTACCGCTGCATCTTTACGGGCGTGTATCGACCTCAATCCTGCAGGACGAAGATTTCAAGTCAAAAATTCAATCTCACCTTCTTGAATGTGCCAAAAAAGGTCCCATCGTTGCTCAAGACATCGTTGATTATGTCGCATCACCGGAGATCCAGGAGCAGCTCGGCGGACGTAAAAAGAAGACGATCTCGCTTGCAACGGCAAAGCGGTGGCTTCAGTCAATGGAATGGCGCTACGGAAAAAAGAAGAACGGGATGTACATCGACGGGCACGAGCGCGAAGACGTCGTCAAGTATCGTACTGAATTTGTTGCACGCTGGAAGGAGTACGAAAAGCGTATGGTCCTCTACGATAACGACGGCAAGGTGGCGTCAGTCCCAAAAGGCTTTCCTGTCCCGCAGGGCAGACACTTTCGGCTATATTTAGTCACGCATGACGAATCGACATTCTATCAGAACGACCAGCGCAAGAACGTCTGGAGTCATGCAGATTTGGGCCCACGCCGCAGCCGAAAGGGGAAGGAGAATCATTGATGATCTCTGATTTCCTCGTGCCGGAATGGGGCCGTCTGAAGCACGATGACATATGCGTGAATTTAATTTCGCTTACCGCAGTATTTGCTGATTCCCAAAAGGGAAGCACGCATGGTCTTCCGAGCAGGAAAGAATCGTGATGGCTATTTCACAAATGAAGACATGCTCCAAGCTTTGGATAATGCGATTGACATCTTCGAGGCGAAAACAGATGGTCGAGCAACAGGTCTGTTCATCTTTGATAATGCAACAACCCACACAAAACGTGCAAACGACGCGCTGTCTGCATCGCGCATGCCGAAGCGACCGAACAAGGGATGGACGCACCGACCTGGTGGCCCCAAGATGCGTGATGCACGCCTCCCCAATGGATCACCACAGCCACTCTATTTCCCCGACGATCATCCCACCATGCCAGGCTGGTTCAAGGGGACGGAGCAGATCCTCCGAGAGCGTGGACTCTATCCCGCAAGCGGACTCAATGCCAGTTGCAAGAAATGCCCTCCGGATCGCAAGGATTGCTGCTGCCGCCGTGTCTTATATTTTCAGGCTGATTTTGCAGGCCAAAAATCAGCACTGGAAGAGTTTTGTGAAGCAAGGGGGGCATTTATGTGATTTTTACCCCAAATTCCACCCCGAGCTTAATTTCATCGAGCAGTACTGGGGAGCAGGCAAGTTTNGTTATCGCGNCGCGCCTCGCACCTCGGATACCGAACAGATGGAGCAGATCGTCAAGGACTCATTAGATGACGTCCCGCAGCTACAGATCCTTCGGTGAGCCAATCAAGAGACTGATTTGTCGTTTCTATTAATTAAAATTGATCTCAGATACGCGAATCGAGCGGCGCGTTTCATTTCCGCGTACGATCAAGGACTCGATGGCGCAGAGGCAGTATGGGCCAATCGAAAGTATCATGGCCATCGCACGTTGCCCNCAAGCATGGTAGCTGCGCTAAAACAGTCTATTCTGTAACCTACATACTTTCATGATACATATCTCGTCACCCCTCCCCCCCATCCCGCTGAATCGCTCCTCTCAATGTCATGCCCGGGCGATTTGGCAGGTTCCCACGCATGCACAGCCACATTACGTAAGGGGTGTGGCTTTTGGCCGCGCCATATCTTAGTAGTCCCCGGATGAAGAAACGCGCTCGATCAAGGATAGCAGAGCGCCCTGTACGGTCGCGACATGGAGGCTGGGGCGGGGGCGAACGGGCTCTCGTGTGAGCCGAGAGTTGGAGTCGTGAGTGTTCTGCGCTGACGCGACCGTCTGTGCGTTGAAGCTCTGATGGTTCACCTCATTCTATGGTAGATCAGGTTCGTTCGCACCTTCGAGTTCTCCGCGCTATGTGCATAACAGCGTCTCGCTAGTGAACGAAGATTATATTCAACATCAGCCAGTCGATTTGTTGTTTGTTGTCGCAAGGGCTCAGAGCAAAATTTGGTTCTGACATCCCCGCTCCTGTTTTATGATCCATCCGTCGCAGGACCACCGACGTCGACTGGACAACCATGCCCGTTCGCCATGAGCACTTCCTCAATACTCAATACCGATTATAGTCCATCAATACATCATCACTCCGAATCGCGCTGCGATGACCACTGTAGCAGCGTACCGTCGACGCCGAATTCCGAATTCCGAATGCCGACCGCCGACCGCATCGAGGGTAGNNTAGAGTAGCCCCCGGAGATGATCACGGGCGCCAAGTCGGTCTACGAGGGGGGGAACCGGAACGTGCTCATCGCGCAGGCGTGCAGACGGCATACTGCGCGCGAGTCGGAGTCGGGACGCGAGTCCCTCGTCGACGCTTGTCGAGTCTCTCCGTCTACTTCCCATTGCTGGTGCGCGGAAGGTTGACGGGCTACGCTCAATCACTGGCTATCCTGCCTTCAAAAGCTCGGATCCAGTTGTATTCTATCTGCTAAGCAAAAATGTGAACACAAGATTGGGCCGCAGTGGTAAAGCTGCTGTTGTACGTGATGCGAGAAAAAGATGCATCGGTGCCGATGTTTAAGAGATGGTGGATATATAACAGTCAGATAGTCACCGCAACGGGGATGCGACAGATGAGACGTGGCAAGCTCGTGGAGTAGACATGCACAAAGGAAGGTCTGTACAAGTGTTACCAGAACAAACACAAGAGACAAATGAGGATGCTCGAGAGGCAGCCGTAGCTGGAAATGAGTGTAAACAAAAGGTAACAACGAGACAATATGAGAGGACCCGAGCGATACAGCTCACGCGGTCGCCGGTCCAGCGATGGACAGCCCCCCCTGTCACCTTTGAGCAAATTGGCACAATGATGAATCTGTTGCGACCCGGTCCGCTCCTTGACGAGCAGCGCACAATCGCGATTCGGATGCTTCCTGCAGGCCTCCAACGGGTGTTGCTTGGCAAAATGGACACCCCTCGCAAGCTCGGTGGCGCGGACCTCATGCTCCGAAACGCAGCCCGGAAAGGGGCAGTCCGCGCTGACCTCTTCCAGTGTTGCGTCATCAGCGAGAATGCTGCATGCAGGGATGGGCACAAACAGAGCGCTTACCGTCCTTTCTTCGCCGCCCGCTGCGCCCTTGTACGAGCCTTTGTCCACTGGGGCCCAGACGAGGGCACTATCTCCATGGTCCTCCCAGGAGTTGGAACCGTCCTGGTGCGCACGGTATGAGCAAAGAAGGTGGGAAGGAGCGGGCTGGTGATATAGTCATTACTTACGCTACCTTCGAAGCGATGGGGGACTCCTGCGCCGATGGCGCGCTGGACGGTGCTCTGGGCAGCGCGTCGAAGGATTTGTTCGTTGTTTTGTTGACTAACGCGAGTGAAAGCGCATCGGGTGGGCCGTTTCGTGGTACTGCGACTCGCTGTTCGCCGCCCCGGTCCTGCGCCCGCGATTGCCGACGGTTGTCTATGTTTTCTGGGCGCCGGCCGTGAGGTGGCCTTGTTGTCTGCGCCGATCCGAAGAGGGCCGTGCGAGTGGTGTGCAGCTCGGGATAGGAACGGTGGAGTGGTGTGTGTGCGGTGCGAGCGGGACGGGTGATCATGATGATGTGGTCGCGCTGGGGCGAGTGAGAGATGGTGAGTTTGGTGGGGGAATGCGGATGGGGTATGAGGGCTTATGAGTGAGGGTTTTATATCTTGGAGAGACCCACCGGCAGTGCCGGACTTGACGAGCGCCTGCATCGCTGCGAGATGGGCGGTCCTGTGCTCGAGGCGGCGGTTCAGGCACTCGGTGTCTGTGTAGTCGGGGGCCGAGACGGCGGAGTGGTACTAGTACTGCACGTCAGAGTCTGTATCTGTGTTCGTCGGCATCGTCCTGATATCGGTGAGAGGGGACGGGAGGTAGAGCAGCCGCAGCTCAGGAATCGGCCTCGGGATGATGACTCCTGGGCTTGCCTGAAACGGTTGCTTCCAGATCGTGCGTCGCAGGTCCAATGCCCTGTCAGAGAAGCGGGAGGCTTCGACAAATGTTGCCAATCGATGTCTATTGCAAGAACCCTAACCCTCGTTGGTCTGTCGTTGAGGAAGATCTCTGTCTCCAGCCGTAGACGCCACGTCAGAAGGGAAGGTGCCGGCACAAGGGGGCCGTAGTCATCCTCCCGGAGGCCATCTTGCCACTCTGGCTCGCGCGCAGGACGAACATCATAACGATGAGTGAGTCCATCTCAAGGCCTCGCTCCCGCCGTTCCATCGCACCCTACACTCGCCTGCCGGACACAACATACATGCCAAGCAGAGACGGATGCGTGGATGAGCTGCGTGCGAGAGAATGATGTACATGGAGGATGGCGAACCGTGAAGCTTCCGGTTCTGCGACTCCTGATAGCCCGAGGATAGGTGGCACTCAGCGCGCGCGGCCAGCAGCGACGGGTGCAACTAGTACCGGTACCGAGATACGGAGATCGGGGGAGCCTAGTTGAATTGCAGCGTCTGATGCGAGTTCTGTTGCGGGAGCCAAGTACTGGTGTTCGAGGGCGCGGATGCAGCGGCCCTAGTGACGCGCGAAGGCCTTCACGACATGTGGGCCGGACCACGAAGTACTCCGGTGAGGAATCCAACTGGACGCGTTGGGCTGATAGTATTCTTCGTGTGAGAGGGTCATGCGGATCGACGCCCAGCGTCTGCGAGAGGGGCTGATGCCAGCCGGATGGCGCACGGTGTAGGAAGCACGGTGGAGATCGGAGGCTTTGGTGCCGAGGGTTTGGCCTGCTGAAGAGGCGTTCGATGCATGCCATTGATCAAAGAGCGGATCTGGAATCCCAGGAAGGCGATTGGTTCATGACGGAAGGAATACGTCGATACGCTCCCGATATGGCGCAGATGGAAGACGTACCGCGACAGTCAACGACCACTGCAAGTGCGATGGACTCGGTGGTGGAGTATTGAAGGAGCGCCTGTCGGCCAGGTCAGAGCAGGACAAACGCATGGGAAACTTTACCCGCTCTCCCTATCGATGGAGACGTATCGTTCCCCGAGGAAGATTCACATGAACATAGATCCAGTCCAGGTGGCGTGCTCGGGTCGAGGGAGGCAGCTGGATTCTGCTGGAAGCCAGAATGCGCGAGCGGCGGCTACTGCTGCAGTGCTATAGCTAGCTACAGAGCGGATCGTCGCAGCTTGCGAGGGCTTCCGCCAGCGCCATGTAGCCGGAAATTCTCACGCTTATTGCTCCCGAGGAGGAAGTTCGACTACTTACTGGGCCAACGTGTCGCAACCCATCCCCTCGCCGACGCCGATGGCTTCTACACCATCTGGAACCATCACCGGCTCAAAACCATCACCTCCATGCCCATCGCCGCAACGTCATCATCGGGAACTGCACCGAGTACGAGTACTGAGTGCATGTTCTGGTACCTCCAATTATACGTCCTGACCCGCGGCCGCTGGCGACTACATCGTCCGCCAGTTCCGCCAGGTGGAAAACCTCAGCCTCGTCCTCGTCCTCATCCTCGATCTCAAGGCGGCGGAGGTGCTGTCCATCCTGCCCGACCACCCCGCAGCGTACATCCGCGCGCTGCTCCTGCGCCCCGAGTTTGCCACGTCCGAGCGGCTAATTGAGGCGCTGCTCGACGGCACAGCGCNCTCGCCCGAGGACGTCGAGCGGCAGGCCCAGGCCCAGGCAGTGTCGCGGGCGCGGGAGACGTTTGATTACACGAAGGACCGCACGAATGTGTTTGATCAGCAGCGGATGGATCCGTCGAGGGTGCAGAAGGGGAAGAAACGGTGTGTAGTGTTTCGTTTGTTTCTGTGGCTCCGTTTTTTGCAGATCGCTGACGAGTATATATGGGATAGGGAGGATGCAGCGACGGTGTTGGGAGATCGGACGTATATCGATCAGGTGAAAGCGGATATCCTACGGCGCGCAGAGGCCATTTCGGATGAGGAGGACGAGGAGGCCGAAGTCCCTGACGTCCTCGCTGGACCCAAGAAAGGACAGGGCGTAGACGTCGCGTTTGACGAGGAGCTGGATGAGATTGACGGTGTCGCGGTGGTGGGTGACGGCGAGGAAAGTGGTGAAGAGAGCGAGGACGACGAGGGGCCGTCGGCGTCCGGACAAGCGACCCCAGCAAATCCGGAAACCGTCCTCGAGCTGGCTTACATCGCCAACCCGAAGGTGTTTGAACGAGACGCAGCTACGAGACGAGGAAAAGAAAGAGCTGCTCTGAAGACTCAAACGGGTAAGTATGGCATTCTGCGCTGTTGTGCATGATCTCACTGCGTCTCGCATTATTAGGCTGGGATGACCAACAAATCGAAGGCTGGGGTGTCATGCTTGAACGCAACGTAAGTAATAATTCGCTGGTCCATATATAGCCTTCGGCCCCAAAACTAACGGGCATGCCCACCATTAGCCAAAGCAAAAAGAGAAGATATTGCAGAAGCACGAGTTTTCTGGAAACCAGCCGTCGTTGGGACCAATTCCTGCTGGGTCAAGCCGTGGTGGTGGACAATCCTCCCGGGGTGGCGGTCGTGGTCGTGGTCGTGGAGGCGGGGGTCGGGGTCGTGGAGGTGGAGGTAGCGGTAGCGGTGGAGGTGGAGGGGGCCAAGGCAACGAGCAACGCGATCGCGCGTGGAAGGACAAGAACAAAGCCAGTCGCGCTAACCATAACAGAAAGCGAGGACATGACCGCAAAATGCAAAAGGCTGGAGGACCGAGTTGACCATCGTTTTAGCCTTTCGTGACGCTATCTCAGGGTGCAGGATAAATATCGCGGGGGTTTAGGCGAAGAGATCAGTAGTGCTACACTGTAATATACATTTTGCACATTAGGAACCACGGCAGACCAAGCACATCTGGGCCAACAAAACGATAGACGACCGCTCAGAACATCCTCCCCGCGAACTTTGAATCGTGCGACAGCTCGATCACGTCGTTGATCATCTTTAGGTCTACGCAGTCCATGAATAACCCTGCACTGCGGACAAAGGAGAAGCACGCACCAAGATTCGACCCCATGTTTGTACACGCCATCATCTTTACGGACGATGGGTCCTGCGCGGTGCCAATGATCTCCACAAACGTGTCTGTAATGACACCTTCTTGACCCTACCGCCCCGCGACGTTCGACTTTAGTACATATGGACGGCTGCACATCCGCGAAGACTCGACTCACCCTTGGGATGCGGATTGACACCTGCCCGCCATCGCACGCCTCCATAAGCGCAGTATCGCCCTCATACTGTCACGACATGATTCAACTCTCCCATCTTCTTACGCAGATGAAGAAGTTCAGACAACGTACCCGCAAGATTTTGCCCACAATCCGGATTGTGCGGCCCTGGTATGCCCCCAAGCGTGCTCCGTTCACGCGGGTCGAGACATGGTCAGACATGATTCAATGCTTATTTGATGTGCCAAAAGGGCTTTGTGCAGGAAATCTGGGTATAGTTCGATCTTGCGAGGAGGACGTGGGCGTGGAGGTGTGAAATGCGAACAACGCGTTTGTGGCTGAGGACGAGCGCGTTCAATCGCATTAGCGCGCCAGCGGGCCGGACTTCCCGCCGACAGCCCGAGCGACCATCCAAAATCACTCTCAGCCAAGAACCCAAACTCCAAGCTCGTTATTATAAGTATGCTGATTCAAATCCATGATGGGCAAACGTCTACTGTACTCTTACATTCGCTCTAGTACAGATACAACATGCCCTAAAGCTGCCCCGCCCCCGCTCGCCCGCTCACTCGCTACACCAAGTCCAGAGTCTGCGCTCCGGCATAAGGCTACAGTACTTACTACTACTTGTGGCAGGGCCCGATACTCCCGCTGGGCCCCGTCAGTCTACAATTTCGTCATCGCTGCGTGTACACGGCCGGAAGGAATGTGGATGTGGGTGGTACGCTCGAATAACTTAGATGCAGAGGGGATTTACTCCTCGAGGAAGAAGTAGTTGCCCTGGTCTGGTAAAAGGAAAAAGGTGTAAGCGGGATGCAGGTGGGAGGAAGAAGGAGACGTACTCTTTTGCTCTCGGTCCTTGACGGAGTGGAGCTTGTTGACACGCGGGCGGAAGTTCGTGGGATCGCGACGGAAGGTGACTTCCAGCGACGCCAGGAACTTGTTCATACCCGTAAGCAGCGACTGTGGCCTGTTTTTTATTCGTGAATGAAGGTTTTTGTGAAGGCAAGCAAAGAACGTACGGAGTCGCAGTTGCGGCGATGGCGGGCTGACCCTCGAACACGATGACACGGTCCGCAAGATAGGTTGCCATGATGAAATCGTGCTCAATAATGAAGGCGGTCTTTTTCGCGTGGAGGATGAAGCGCTTGATGACCTTTGATGCGATGATACGTTGCTCGGAGTCCAAGAACCTGACCACGAGCACTTTTCAACAACGACAAGAGGGACGAAACGAACGGTCTGCTCACGAGCTGGGTTCGTCAATGAGGTACACAGCCACGTTTGGCTTGCCAAGTGCCAGAACGATAGCAACACGCTGCAGCTCTCCTCCAGAGAGCGTCTTTACGTCCTGGTCGAGGATCTGCTCGAGATTCATCGGCTTCACGACGTCCGTCTGGAACTGCGAGTGCATGAAGGCAGCCTTGATCTGTTTGAGGAGCAGCATGCGAACGGAGCCGGGGAACTTCGGCGAGATTGTCTGCGGCTTGAGCGACACCGCGAGACTCTGCTTATCGGTCTCCTCATCGGGGGTGTCGCCAGCAAGCAGGCGGACGAACGTCGTCTTGCCGGTTCCGTTCTCGCCAAGCATAACGATGATCTCAGAGTCTGTGAAAGAGCCGGCTTGGACTGTCAGCTTGAATCCGCCAAGGGTCTTCGACATTGAGGGGTATTGGTAGTGTCGTGTTTTGTCGATCAGGATCTCCTCTGCTGTCTCGACCATCTTGAAGGAGAGGGACTCCTCACGGAATCGCAAGTTTTCGGTGGGAATGAAGCCGTCCAGGAAGATGTTGATACCTGACGATTCAATTAAGCGCAGATCTCAGCATGCGTAAGGGTAATTCGTACCTTCTCGAACGGAGTAGGGCATCGTCACCACACCGTACATCGAAGGCTTGCCATAGAGACAGCAGACAAAGTCGGAAAGGTAATCAAGAACGGAGAGATCGTGCTCTACAGCGATCACGTAGTTGTCGGGGGTAAGCAAGCCACGAATGACTTCGGCAGCTTTCAAACGCTGCTTGACATCCAAGTAACTGGATGGTTCGTCGAACATGTAACTAGGAAAGTAGATGAGCGTCCATCTGAGATATACATAGGACAGAAGGGCACTCACACATCCGCCCGCTGAATACACGACATCGCAATAGCGAATCGCTGCAGTTCACCACCAGAAAGCTGGATGACCTCACGCGTAAGGACGTTGTTGAGCTCGAGATCATCGAGAAGTTTCTGCTTGTTGTCTAATTCCCTCTTTCCATCCAGCATCTGCTCGACGCTCATGTTGCCCTTGATTGCACGGGGGATGTGATCGACATATTGGGGCTTGATCAGAGCTTTCAGGTTGTCCTCCAGCACCTTCGTGAAGTAGTTCTGTAACTCAGACCCACGGAAGTACTTGAGGATCTCCTGCCAGTCTGGGGGATCCTGTACCAAAACGTCAATGACTATGCACATTTGGTTCTTGCAGAATTATTATGCACGTACGTCATAACGCCCGAGATTCGGTTTCAGCTTTCCGGCGAGGACCTTCAATGCCGTACTTTTGCCAATACCGTTCGTTCCGACGAGACCGAGGACCTGTCCTGGGCGTGGTGTGGGTAGCCGATGGAGCTTGAAGGAGTTGGCGGTATATCGATGTGTGACTTGGGATTCGAGATTGGTGGGGAGATTGATAATAGCGATGGCTTCGAATGGGCACCTAAATGAAGATTCGAGGTTAGGAGAGAAGGATGTAAGGTGCATTCGTACGCACTTCTTCACGCAAATACCACAACCGATGCACAGGAATTCCGAGATGAATGCGATCTTATCTGAGGACTTGACCTCGATACAGAGCTTGCCTATGAATCGTTCAGGACATTAGGCAAAGGTTTTGGTTTCGAGGGTGCGAGATCCACGTACCCATCTTCACGACTGGACATGACTTTCGAATATACCATGAGCCCGGGTGAGGCAGACAAATGGTTATAATTGACGCACCTTTTTACATTCCTGCGCGCACCGCTTGGGCTTGCATCGGTTGGCGTCGACGATAGCGATACGGGTGATTTTATCCGCCATGGCTGCGGGAGGACGACGATGGAGGAAGCAGACGCACGGGCAGAGGAGGATGGCTGAGGCTTAGCAGTCCGCGAAAGTCACCCCGAGTCGAAATTTACTGATCGGCACGTGCAGTCCTCGGTCCCGCCAATTCGCCGCGTCCTATTGGCTCCTCGCGACATCCTCTCTGCAACTCTATGGCAAAGGCGAAGAAGGCTGACCCTCCAGCGGCAGCAAAAGGCGGCAAGTCGGGAGGCAAGGGAGGCAAGAAAGGCGGTGATGATACTAAGGACAAGAAGGTAATTAGTGACCCTCTCAATTACGCTTTTTTTAGTCGTTTGCGGGCCATCACCATGTATCTGAACTTGTATACAGGAAAAGGGCACGTTGAAGGCAGCGAATGCCATTAACATCCGTCACATCCTGTGCGAGAAGCATTCAAGGGCTGTTGAAGCCATGGAGAAGATCCAGGTGCGTTCGTCTCTTCACCTTCCTCGATCCCAAGTGATCGTCCAACCGTGTCCGTATCTGGTCTGACCAGAACGGCGAGCGATTCGACAAAGTCGCCCAAGAATATTCAGAGGATAAAGCCAAAGGTAGCATCTTGCTTCCTTTTCTCCCTGATCTATCTAACCCCAGCATAGCTGGCGGCAGTTTAGGCTGGATGAATCGCGGCTCGATGGTGGTAAGTCGCCCGCGATGACCTGCTTTGAATGATCGTGCATTGTTTACTATCCTGTGATAGGGCCCTTTCCAAGATGCGGCATTTGCATTGGAGCCGTCTACTGTTGACAAGCCAGTCATGTCGACCCTTGTCAAGACGAACTTTGGTTATCACATCATCATGGTGGAAGGCCGTCGATAACATTCTATGATAACACCGACAACAAATTGTATACTATCTAACATCCCTCGTCTATGTCGTATCTTCGCACTCCTTAAACACGCTCGCAGACGCGGCTGCGCCGCGGGAAGGCTCCGAATGCAAGCTAATCTCGAGCATTTGTTTTCTTTTAGCCTTGATAGTCATGAAGTCGCAACCACTCCATTCACTTGTCCGCACAGAACCTCACGATCTTTCCTGAGGACGGAACATCAAGCAGTAACATCAACATCATATAGATGTACTCTGATACAATAGATGTCAATAACCAATATCAATACTAACACAAAATTATGAGCTACAACAACCCTAAACTAAAGTACTTGTCTCTGCGCATCCAGTGGTGATGCGCTGCCACCCACGCCTGCTGCACGGTGGTGTTCAATGTATGCCACAAGGTCCTCTGTTGTACGCAGGCCGGGCATTGGTATGCCGGGTGGTGCAGGGTATGCACTGGTTGCCGGTGAAAGAGTGAAGGAACGGAGGGGTGGATGTGCAAGGGAAAATGAAGCGATAGATGAATTTGGTGGGGCCATCATCGTATTAGGAGGTGAATGTGCATGGTGAGGGATGGAGCCATATGGATGCTGCGGGAAAGGAGAATGTCTTGCCGGGTGCATGGAAGGGAAGGGTTGTGTCTGTGAAGACCCAACAGTGCGCGTATCAGATGCGGGATCCTGTGGTCGTGGTAGAATCTGTGTGTAAGACCGCCCCCCGGCTTCTGTCGCGGCACTATCAAGCTTTTCCGCAGTACGAGCCGGCAACCCGTTCAGTGTGCCCAGCGAATCTGCCGTGTGCCTAGGTGACTTCGGAACACCTGAACCAGATGCACGTATTCGGGACTGAGCTGTCTTCTCGGCGGTATCTGAAGCACTCCGCGGCTCGAACGGGAATGGGGAGTACGGAGCACATTCAGACGTGTTGGCAAGAACAACAGCACTCGTCGACGGGGACATTATACCGGTACCCGGAAGCTGAGAAACTCGCAAATCCCTCGGAGTACCCGGTGTAGGGGATCGCTTCGGGGCGTGCGCGACCACCGCTTCCAGATCAAGGTCCACAAGATTTGCCTTGTAAAACGCGCTGACCTGAATCGTTGTCTGGAACATGGGATAAGATGAGTGCAATGTACGAAATCAAAAAGACACACCTTATTGGGCATCGAAGCAGCGATACGTTTGAAGTCGTCCCCATGCCGGCCCAGTAACCGTAAGAAGAGCGCTGATAATAACAAAATATTATGAGATGTCCGCTGAGGTAAGAGCGAAGAGAAGTACCCTTGTCTTCCTGTGACCAATGAACAGCTGCGGGTGTCGACTTGCGTCGACTGGAGCCCTCATTTTGATCCACAAATCGTGTTTCTGAAGGCGTTGCAGGTTCGAGGTCAGGGGGCGTAGCAGAAGCTATGGCGACGCCACGAGTCTTGCGGTTCCTCTTCCCTCTTCTCAGTGGTCTGGGCTCAACGTCCTGCAAAATCGATAAATAACACGACACCGAGTACTGAACCGATTTTGTTACTTACCGTAGCGTCCGGATCTGCATCTTCGGCCTCAGCCGCAGCCGCCGCTGCCCTCGATGACGTCGCAACTTTTCGCCTCTTCGGCCGCCGCTCCGCATCGGGCTCTGGCGTCGGCGTCGTCGTAGGCGTCTGTTCAACCTGCGCCGCCTGCGCAGTACTCCTGCGTGGTCGCCTCGGTTCGAGATTCCCAGCAGGCGCGCGCTTGCGACTTCTCGAGCCCTTCGCGCCCTTCAACACCTCTGCATCGTGCTTCAAGATGTCCATGAGTAGCGCATTGCCCTTCTTCTTGTCGGTTTTCCGCCCACCACGTTTCCGAGGGCCGTACCGCGCCACAAGTCGACGGAAGTCAATGATATTCTTCTTGTGGAGGTAGTAAAACTGCACGCATTGGGAGGTCGTCTTGTGTGGAAGGCTTTGTGCGATAACCCCGAACTGCTTCGGATGCGCGGCGAACTTCTCGAGGAATATGACTTGTTCATCCTCCGTCCACGAGCCCATGCGATGGCATGGCTCGTAGAATGATGCGGGGTCGTCGACGATGTTGTTCGTATCGTCGTAAACATAGTCAACCTCGCCGTGTGTGACGGAAATCATGTCTGGGATCTTCGCGACGTTGCGTAAGGAGAGATGTGCGGGATCCACGAGGTCTTCGTTGCCCAAACTCGCGATGATTTGCTCCATCTCGAGGTCCGATCGTACAGCATCGCCGAGGACAGCAGCAGACCTACGTGTTGTGCGCCCAGAGACGGTGACTACTTCCTCCGCTGCGGGCACCTGGCTAAGGGTGTCCAGGCGGTTACAGTGCTCTTGCCAGGCTTCGTGGAGTTCAAGGTACTGCTTCCGCAGGCGTTGCGTCTTCTCCTCCAGGATCTCGTGCCGTGTCGCGACTTGTTTGGCCAACAAAGGCCGCACCTTGCCGAATATGTCCAGTCGTGCCGCAGACCGGTCCCCCGTCATGACCTCCTGCACCAGCTCCTCGGGTGACGAATCTGCATAATGCACTGGTATGGAGAGAGTGCGATTCGCCATCAGCACCGGATGCACCCGTGCCTCCCGGGGTTGGATATCGTACTTCTGTCGTGCAGACACGACCAGCTGCAGGGCTTCCTGGAGAGATTGAGCTTCCTTCGGACGTAGAGGGAATGTTTCCGATCGTTCTTGCTCAGACGGTAATATCTCTTGAATGGTCTTCTGGGAAGCTGGTTCGGACTGCCGTTCTGGCATGATCTCATCTTGCTCAGCAGTATGCGATTGTGCAACATCGATCTTTGGTGGAGTTCCCAAAGGTACAGGAGTTTTTAGGCTGGGGGAACGCTCCGTAGAAGATATAGGTGAAGAAGGGCGTGGCAACTGTAGTGTTACGGAGGGCTTGTCGACTGCGGGAGAGGTAGGTGGTTCGATGGTCGACGACACAGCGGGCATGTCGGTAATAGGGAGATCCACACGAACATCAGTAACAGGAAGATGTTTGATAGATAGGTCCGACATATGTTCCGGTGGGGATTGTCGGTAGGTAGTGGAGGGCTCAACACGAGGAATCGTAGGAGACAGTTCCTTTATGACAGCGGGAGGCAATATGGCCTCTGACACAGTGACCGGCGACAAGTCTTTTGAAAGAGCCACTGGGGACAAAGAACGCGGAGCAGGAACAGGTGGGGTTTGTTGCGGAACTGTTGCTGGCGAAGGGTGCTCGGGGGCTGTTGCGTCGACGGCGGAATGCGGGGCTGTTGATGCGTCCGCAGACAAAGAAATTTCTTCTTGAGATAACGCCCCTGGCGTGAATGGTACGTTGCCACTTTTCCTACCAGTCCGTCTCTTCTTCTTTCTGCGATTCGGCTGCAGTCCGACTAACAATTTAAGTTAATTATGTGAGAGAAAGGTCACTTGAAATGTTGTATGGCAAACTTACCTCGCGCTGGAGGTCCTTCCGTAAATTGTCGCTTGCCCACAAGAGGAGAATCTGGACGGCGAGGAAGGGACGGATGGCCGATTGGCGGCCCATCTTGACGTAGGAATTTGGAGGCCACGGTGTCACTCTTATATGTGGACGATGGACTTGGGTGATCGTTTGACGGGTGCTGCAAATCGTCTGTCCTGATCCTAAGCCCGGGTTTCGGCTCATCCATGCGACCTGCAACGGTTGCGTCGCGAGGTATGAAAGCTCGAGGGCTGTGCACAGGCTGTTCAGCTCGCAAGACTGGGGATTGTGGAGTAGGGGCCAGTCGGTAGTGTCGCGACGCGCGCGAGGATCGAGATGACGAGCGCGTACGTGGTCGTTTTCGGGGGACAAACCTCCGATCTGACACGGGCGTCCTGTAATCCGCGTCTTCTCGAGAGGCAGTCCAGTTGGCACCAGAGCGCACCTCAGCAAGGGCCTCGCGATGCAGTGCTTCACGAAGAGAACCTGCAGGAGACGATAAACGCGTGGAGCGCGAAGAGCGACTCAAGGATCGTTCATCGCTGGGATATCGCGAATCGGGGAACTCGCGAGACAATATACGTCCGCGGGGAGGTGAGTACGGGGATCGCGCGTCCCGCCGATAGTGACCTACTGGATGTGTGTCGCCAGAATACGAGGGTGTCCAGGAGTCGGAATCATCGTACTGCGGGCGGTAGGAGTCGGGCTGTCGAGCATATCGATATTCGGCGCGAGGGGGTCCTGGACGATAGCTGTCGCCGCTCGGACGATATGAGTTGAACTCATCTCGGAGTGGCGGTCGCTGGTGCGGGACTGGTCTGTGATCCCTAAAGCGCTCGGGTGATGCGTCTCGTTCCTCCCCGGGGCTGCAAGTAAGAAGTATATGAGTTGACTAACAGGTGTGAACAGGACAAACGGCACCTACACGTGTGTTTGCTTCCAGGCATCGGAAGGCTCGAACATTGGTTGAGCCAAGATATCACGGCGTCCTCTTTCGAAAGTGGCGGGAGACGGCGATCCCCTTCGTTCGGGCCATTGTTGAGAGTGTCCGGGCCAGGCATCCGAATATCGCGGTTCATAGTGATCAGGAGAGGGTGAACGAGGACGATACGATCGGTCTGGGTCTGGGCGCCACGAATTCGCCCCTGGACGATAGCTGTTCATGTATCCACCTCTGTGCGCAGCCCCTCCTCGAGTCGGGACATAACTGTCGTAGCCATTGCGACCCCGTGAAGGACCAGGAGACGGCGACCTACGGCCGTCATGGATGCGGGGTCGCTAGAACAGGTGCGCGCTCAGTCGTTAGAAACGCATAAAAACCCTGAAGAAATGTATACCCACCTCAAAGTCGAGTCGAGGTCCACCGTTCATGCGCGGCCCATTCCTGTTCGCCGAAGGGCTAAAGGACGATCTGTCAAAACCTCCCAGAGACATGCTGCACAAGGCGTAGATTTGGAGGCCAGTTGTCGACCTCTGAGAGTCTGGGAAAGGAAGGGCGAGGCCCTGTATAAGAAAGTTTAAGTTAAAGGGTTGCTTTGAGGAGGTAGCGGTATTCTAGAGCATCAAGACGGCCTGCGAGACGATGAGGAGAGTTAGAGAAATGCGTGTAGAGCAGAGGACCGTTGGTGCCACATGTTGGGACTCAGCTACGGCATTTGCCGCTCACCGTGCTCTTGCTGCTGACCAGTGCCCTTTTAGTGCTGTAACTAACACCCAGTCACGACAATACTCATGCAAAGGCACGTCGGCTAAACTGACGTCCTTATCATCCTCTTCCATGGATAACGGCACAAAGGACATGACGGGGCCATTCAAGAACCCCTCCAAACTGTTGTTCGAACAGCCGAAGATTCGCAGAATTATCCTCGCGTCGTACTGGGCGATCGTCATACTTGCCATTCCTCTATGGTGGACCACCACAAGTATCGAACGGCTTTCCCTTCCTTCGGCACGCGTTCATGCACAGGAAGACAAGCAGGTTGTTGCTAGATCTACTCGGAGGCAAGCACCCGCTGACCAGAGCTTCAGCTACACTTCCCTCTCCATGTCGAATTTGAGGCAGCAGACCCAAATTTGGACGCAGGGGTCATTGCAAGAGATGTAGAAGCCAGCTTTACGTTCCAGGCAAAGGATGCTGGCAAGCAATTAGACCCCTTGCTGTTACAATTCTCGTCCAGGGAAGCAAATCGTGCGTAGTCGACATGAGTGATATGCGCGCGCGCTTGACTTTCCTGTAAGGCTCTCCTAGTTCGAACACATATGTTGTCTCTATTGTTCGGGGGCTAGATAGGGCTGTCGTCGAAGGCAGGCATCTATCTGTTCCCCCGCAGGAAGGTGATGTCCATCCACAGTTACATCTCTGTTTTGACTAACTCTAGGCCTTTCACAGCATCAGGAATTGCCAAATATCTCGCATCGCTCCTCACACCATACTCTTCACACCATGACTCTCGGAGCTTTGAGCATCTCGTTGCTAAATACGCTCCACGTTATAGGCTTGCCTTCACTATGCTGAACCAAGATGCTGCAGGCGGCAAGACAGTAGCTGGCTGGGACATACAAGAAGCTCTTGCGCGTTTGTCCTATACTTTCAAAGTGATATACCATTCAAAACCTGACCTTTTAGTATGTAGATTATCTGGCACCTACCTTCGAACGTTTAAGCATTCTCCATAATTTCACTGTGGAAAGTCAAGTGCACTTCCATGCTCCCCTGGCGTTCGAGCCATTGAAGTCGGTCGAAAATGACGCAACCTACCATGGGCTTACTCAAGAGGATCTAACGGTTTTTGTGAACTCTGCTGAATGGACGCTCTGTATGTATATTACTCTGATCTTCACATAGTTTCCGGCTGAACCTGCTTCTCAGCATCAAGCGTGTCCAATGACCCAGTGCTTCATTTTATCTTGTTCATTCCCTCCGACGCACACAGTCCATTGCGGATACTTGATGGCAATAGTGAGCTACTTTGTCGCCTTCACGATCGTGGCGCTGATCCCCTGCAGACAATCCTACACCATCTACTGCCTTCATTTTACCTCAGTGGGGAGGAATCACGCTTCTCAATCTTCCAGAGGACACGCCATCCCACATTCGCCTCTCCGCATCAGACCTTGAAAGCGTTTTCTCAACCTTCCGCACGCAACTACTCACTCTCCTCGGCGTCTCTGATCTCCCAGCAGGGATTGCTCCTACGGATTCTTCGCCCATCACCGACTGGCAGCTTGATACCCTCTACAGGCGGCGTGCAATTGAGAACGTAGTCAGCAGCAAGGAAACCTTGCAGAGCATCGTGAAACTGGTGGATCAGATTCCGAACATGCCTGTAGGCCAGGACGTCAAGGGAGATGTTCAGGAAGCACTGACGGCCCTGGAGAAGGTCAGTCATGCATCTTCGCTGTATTCGGATCTGCTCACAGCGACTGCGCTAGGCTTATGCGGAGGCACATACGTCACCGACCCTGGCATTGCAGTATTCCAGTCAGGCGTTGACCCTCGCCTCGAGGGCGTTCTTCAACCCTGGGATGCTCGCCTTGTTATATTTCCCTGCTGAGCACAAATATGCGGTGTACACTCCTCTCTTCGCGCCCGTCGCTGTGCCGCTGATCGTAACCGTGCTGAGGGAGCTGTCCGCATGGAGAAAGGCGCGGAATGAGAGTAAGAAGGGCACTGTTAAGGATGACGGCGACAAAGCTAGCGAGCCTAAGTCGCAATAGTATAGAATGTATAGCGGGTAGCTTCGCGCTGAAGATACTAGGTTCTCGCATGCACACGCTCTGAGGGGTTTTACAGATTGCTTAGTATGACATATGCAACAACAGCCTGAAACAGATCGAATACAGAAGAGGATGGTAGCAGTGACACAGGCGAACAGAGAGAGCACAGCGGAGGAAGAAGAGATGCGACACGGGAATAAATGAGTCCTTTTTCCTTCGAACCTTCACGCAGCATCGCCGACACCCCCCACCGTCTCAGCGTACAGCCTTTTAGTTAAGCTCCTCGAGGTTGCCACCCTCCTTAGCGGCCTCCTTCGGCTGCTCCTCCACCTCGAAGTTCTCGACTAGGTCGGGCACATCGTCGTCGTCATCGTCGGCGCCTGCGGTCTGCCTTTGCTGGCCCTGCTGGATCGCCTGGTACGACTCGGCGAGCTTGCGGAGTGACGCGAGCGAGTCGGGGCCGAGCTGGTTGAGGATGCCCGGGACAAGCTCGGTGAGCTCCTTGACCTGGCCTGCGCCGTAGATGGCGAAGGTGTTGGCGGAGACGGCAGCGTGGACTGGGATCGAAAGTCGCGTTAGTGATATGCGATGACGCGTAGGAGGTCCGAGACGATTGCTTCTTGCACGCCCCGCAGATACGTCGGGATCGGCAGCAGAGTCGGCTTACCTTTTGGTGCGGTGAAGTGCAGGACGTTCCCATCCTCACGGAACATGTTAACCTCCTCAACGCCGGCAATAGGCTGTACATTGAGCTTCTTGAGGGCACCCTGGAGCTTTTTGTCGTCCTGCGCGCTCGACGCCTTGGTCTTCTTGACGACCTTCCTCCGCATCGTGCCCTTGCCGCCTGCGCCAATCAAAATATTCCCGCACGAGAGAGCGCGAGTGCATAGGCGGATGAGCAGCTGGTTTTCGGGTAATTTTTACGGGGAAAAGGCTCACCGATCCTGTTGGCCGCCACCTGGGCCTGGAGTTTTGCCAGTTTTGCTGGATCCATTGTGTGTATTCGGACGGCGATCGGGGGGTCTAAGGGCGCGGATGGTCGAGGGCGTCCGTCGTGAAAAGTGTAACAAGGTTTGAAAGTAAACACAAGTAAACAACGCGAGCCTTTCCTACTTTCCCGTTTCGGCAAACTCGCCATCGTCCTCCGCATGACCCGCTTTTTGAGAATCGAGTCAGTCGCAGAGGTCATAAATTATATCGAGGTTCTTAAGACACGATTTGACTTGCAGCAACACTCAGTGCAACAGACATGGCTAGCGCCTTTCACATTAGACCTGCTAAGCCGGAGGACGTGGTATGTGTCTATGCAAACGTTGTATCCGCCCTTATGAACATTTCACACACATCAGCAAATCCTCCTTGACTTGATTCTGGACTTGGTGGGTTTGATTGTGAAGATCGGGAGGGAGCATCCCCGCTGACTATCGACCATCCTTCAGGCGACCTACGAGAAAGCCGCCGAGTCGGCCAAGGCTACGCCTGAGCTCGTAAGTCTTCGTAACATGATATTTTTCCTGGCGATCTAACTCGAAGCTATAGCTAAAGAAGAATCTTTTCGAATCTCCGGTCGCGAGCGCGCTACTCGCCATCGCAGGAACACCGGAGAGCCCAGGGGAACCCCTCGGCCTGGCGCTGTACTTCTTCAACTTTTCGACCTGGACCGGCCGGCCTGGTCTCTACGTGCGTATATCTTGGACCCAAGATCGCGTACTAACGGCATGATAGCTTGAGGATTTGTTCGTGAAACCCGAGAACAGGAATCTCGGCATTGGCAAGGCACTATTTGCGGAGCTCGCTGTGATCGCGCAGGAAAAGGTGAGATTGGTAACATCTCGCCGACGATTGCTGTATTGACCGTTTGCACAGAACTGCGCACGGATGGACTGGTCTGTCCTTACGGTAAGACATCCCGATTTCAACAGATCTCTTCACTGAACTATGTACCAACAGTGGAACGAACCTTCGATCAGGTTCTACCAGGATGTCCTGGGGGCTAAGCCCATGGAGGGATGGCTGGGCATGAGGCTCGAG
Source organism: Dentipellis fragilis (assembly GCA_004679275.1). Classification (NCBI taxonomy): domain Eukaryota; kingdom Fungi; phylum Basidiomycota; class Agaricomycetes; order Russulales; family Hericiaceae; genus Dentipellis; species Dentipellis fragilis. Next base: position 40,026 of record SEOQ01000115.1, read on the forward strand.
GAAGAAGGGATTGAGAATCTCAAGAAGTTTAAGCAGAAGGCGAACTGATATATATATAGCATAGCAATTTACCTTACGGATGTATTTGTGCCAGGTCTGCACGGTATTCACACGCCGGCGTCCGGAGCGCGTTGTAACTTCTAACCCCCTCTGGAAAATAGAGGCGGTATTTCACATTGGATTCGATGGTATAACAGAGCGTGTGCGACAAAAGGGTGTAGGCAACCAAGAGCCCAAAGAAAGGAACAGCCGTACTGTAGTACACGGCCATCATACGCCATCGTAGCTCGCACCTCCAGCCTGCATCACGCGTCTACCGCATCAGTACATTTAATGAACAGAAATTAGGAGACTTACCTTGCGTAGTCGAACGACAATAGGCTCTTCCTTCAGATCGTCCGTGTCGCGTGCAGCGACTTCGATGGAGAAGACACGGAGGACGGACTTCACGTCGGCAGAATGCACGGAGATCTAGAGCCGCGTCAGCCACACAGCATCAGAACCGGTGCATATTTTCCATTTGGAAAGGAGCTGGGATACTGCTCACCTTCGCCTTCCTCATGACCTTGCAGCCCGAACCGATCCAGACAACGAGGATGAATTTCTCGCGCTGAGACTCCTTGTCATTGGAGTATGAGACGCGCACGTAGGCGTAGGATGCCTTGCTGGGGTCGAGGACCTCTTGCAGCTCAGCGAGCCCGCCCGTGCCGGTCTGAGTGAGGGTCAGCTTGTCCGAACGGTCCGTCTGCAATAGACGCTCATGAGTGTACATCCTTAGAAACCGTTTGGGGGCGACAGACGACAAACCTCATAGTCAATGAGCATCCAGTTCGTTTCTGTCTTGTCTGAACGAACATCCTCGTACGCTATACAGCCACGCATACGGTAAGCACCTGGACCAGCGCGACGGGCCTGGAATAGATAACGCACCCTCGTTGATCTTGGGATCGGACACGTCGGCCATCGCAGCGCAAAGGAAAGGCGAATAAAAAGAAACGAAACGATCTGATCAGAAGAGACTGAGAAAGCGAAGGCTCGAAATGCCGCGCAGGCGAGTCCGACGTTGCAACCTGGTATCTTGTGGCTGTGCTCACTGCTACTCGCGAAGTCCTCAAAAAGTTGGCGGAGTTCGAACACCGCCTCGAGCGCTTTGAGAGGCAAGTCCACTACTTGCCAGCTTGTAACTTCACACCATGTTGTCTNCCCTCCGCACNGTCTCCCATACCCTCAAACCCACGAATCTCGCAGCGACGTGCTCAAAGTCCCAAACATGCACCTCTGTCTCTAATTACTCCACGCGCTCGTTTTTGCCACGTACGAACTGGCGCACCGCCGGCTACCCCGCGCCAAAACCACTCAAGTCCTCCGAGTCCGGTTCCTTCGCAGCGGAGGAGATAGAACAAGAAGAGGATGAGCCTTACAGACCGCAGGCACAGAACTTCCCGGCCCAGCAGGACCCAACACCTTCGGAGTGGGCCTCGCACCGCGCGTCCCTGCGCGCGCGATTTCCCGACGGCTGGGCGCCGCCGCGCAAGCTCTCGCGCGACGCGATGGCGGGGCTGCGCTCGCTGCACGCGCTCGATCCAGAAACCTTTACGACGCCCGTACTTGCGGAGAAGTTCCGCGTGAGCCCCGAGGCGGTGCGGCGCATCCTCCGAAGCAAGTGGCAGCCGACGAAGGAGCAGAGCACACGTATGGTGGAGCGCGAGCGCAAGAATCGCGAGGAGTGGATAAAGGAGCAACGGGAGAAGGAACGGGCGCGGATGACGGAGCAGTCGAAGAAGTGGGCGGAGGAAAGCAAGGGGAAGACGCGACCGTCTACTGGCCGCGCGGTACGTGGTGTCGACAGCAAAGATAGGCTCACATTGGTGTAGGCCACAAGTCTTCCTCTTTGACATTCATGGGGTTACTCAGGTTAGCTGAGCTGTGTACTCGGCCTGTAGTGCCGAATTCATCATTGCATGCTTACTCGGAAGAGCACAGTGCTGCGATGTCACGCAAAGTCGCGGGCGCCGACATGATATCCTTATTTCCTCCGTCCCTGCCGGATTCGTCGAAGCCAAGCCATATTTCCCAACTGCATGCCGTCTGCAGGTCCATTCGGTACGACATGAACCCACAAGTTGCTCCGACCTGCGATATGACATCCTATCGCCGCTTGCTTAGCCAGCTGCATGTCAGCGGCTGAGATCCTTCACACAGCTGTACAATGCATCCCGTTTTCTGTGATCAGTATGATAACATTCTCCGTCGCGCACGAGCGCGACAGGACTTTCTCACTATCTTCGATAGGACCTATCAGACGACCTCATACGAAATGACCAAGGCACCACTGCGAAGGACCCAGCTTGCATAACATCAATCCACTCAATATTACAGGCGTATCTATCATCTCATATGCACTAACATTGAACCTGACAGTGTTGTCATCTATCAATTCGGCATGTCAGACTCGAATGACGGTGGTAGGTGTATTGCAGTGGTATGAATTGGTATAATAAACGATAATTTATGATGAAGGCAAGTAGTGGTAACCGTATCGCCGTATCGAACTTCTATCCGCGGCTGATGCAGGAGAAAGATAGTAACTGTGTGCAGAATCCACCAAAAACAGACAAACGATGACCATAGTTGTGTCCGTATAGCCGTGGCCCATCCAACTGGGCCTGGTATCCAACAAGCATCTAATAGCAATGAGCGAGAGCGTACATCGTAACCCAAAACAAGAAGTACAGAAGATAAGCGTTGAGAATGGACTGCCTAGACGGGAACCCAGCTAGGACAGACAGCTGGTCTCCAGCCGCCTGTAGTCCAGGAAGAACGATCCATTGGCGGGCCGACACGATAGCACGTCGTTCCAGTTTGGCTTGGGGTGCGGGTCCGCCGGTGCGCCGCCAGCATCGACGATCTGGAAGTCGAAGTTGAAAAGAAACATGGCTGTGATGAGCTTGAGCTGTAGCTTCGCGAGGCGCGTGCCGAGGCAGTTCACCCGACCTGCATGGAAACCCGGCCGGTCAGCACGGACCAAACAAAACTCCCGCCAGATGGCCACGGGAAGGAATCGCGAGTACGCACCTCCGCCCCAGCCGACGTATCCAAAGTCTTCCTTTCGCACGGGCCGCTCAGGGTCGAATTTGAATGGGTCGGGGTAGAGCGCCGGGTCGAGGTGCACATCCGCGAAGGGGTATACCGCGAATGCGCCCTTGTGGAGTACTTTACCGTCAATGTGCATNGTGGGACCAACGTTGCGCCTCATCGCAACGTGCGGCTGCGCCATGCGTAGTGTCTCGCGGAGGAGCGAGTCGAGGACTGGGGTGGCGGTCTCCCAGGCCGTGAGCGGGATTCCGGCGAGTCGGGCAGGAATGTTAGCCGGTGCATCGGAATCATCGTGCGCGTAACTTGAAGCCAAGAGCTGCTGCACCTCACGCAGGGCCTTAACGCGCCATTCCGGATGACAACCGAGGAACGTGATAAGCCAGGATGCTGCCAACGCAGTCAGTGAGGCATGCTATCACCGGTGAATGTCTAGGCGGCATACCAGTGGTTCCGGTCGAACGAGCACCCGCAATGAGCAGGCCCATGATGAACTGCATTGAAGCTGATGAGATCCGCTATTCTAAGCGCAAGCGAACGATGACCGGCTCACCCCGACAATCATGGACTGGTCATCGCCCGCGTCGAGCAGCATTTGGAGGCTGTCATTGTGAGACTCGCCGGTTGCCTTCCGAACGTTGACCTTCTCGACAACAAGGTCGTAGATCTGCTTCGTCGCGCGCAGTTTCATGAGCATTGCGGGACTTGGGAACCAAGGGAACAGCACGGTCGCGGCTGTCGTTCCGCGGTCCACCTGGTCGTACAGCCCCTTCAGCCGGTCTACAACGGCAGGATCATCCGCTATCTCCGCACACGTCAGGCAGCGCACACTGAGCTGGAACACAAGCTGCCGACAAAGAGCGCCGTTAGACCCGCACCGCGAGGAGATGGAACAGCACGCACGCCATAGATGCCCTCGAAGGGGTCGATGGCTCCCGTGTTTCCCCAGGAGCTCATCACGCGCCGACAATCCTCCAGGATATCTGGCATAACTGGCGGACATGAGCATCGTTGGGCGTTCCAGAAAAGCCGTGATGCGCATCACGCATCACGGGCGAACTCACGCTCTGTCAACCGGTCGTTCCGCTGGACGGTCGCGAGACGCTTGTATATCTGCGCTATGCGCCGCTGACGGAGGTCTGCGGTGACACCTTGCACGAATGGGAGCTGTGGACGGTTGAGACGTGTCAGTGCTAGGTGCAGATGTGCGGCGAGCGAATGGGGACGTACAGCGCCGGAGAGAACGCGAAAGCCCTCCTGCAGGTCTAAGTGCCGGGCATTGAAGAAGTCCTTGCGCCCCTGCTCTCCGGAGACCACCATCACCGAGTTCTGTTTAGACGAATATAAGCCGAAGGACGTGGGGCGTCAATTTCTCGGCGGTTGCCCGAGAACATACCGTGAGCAGCCGGAAGCGAAAAATACGCTCGTTGGTGGCATGGAATCCCGAATTGATGAAGTCAAAACGCGTTCGAAAGAAGGGAGCAATGGTGAAGGGAAGACGACCGGGCAGTGCAACAGCTTCGTCATCGCCTGTGGGCCAGAGCGAAAGGAAGTGCACAAGGAAAGCGAGAATGCCGATGAGGTAGAGTAGAGTCCAGATAGTGAGGTTGACTTGGACAGTGTCCAATACGGGGTGAAGACCTATCGGGTACATCTGTGCAAGCTCTGTAGCACGTCACACGGTGCGATGAGAATCCTAGAGCACGGAGCGAAGCATGAGTTTATATAGAGGGCTCAGAGGAGGTACTGAATACGTGCATCAAATGGTAGGTGAACCAGGAGAGAGGGGCCGGGGTGCGCAGGAGTGCACAGGAGATGGGAGAAGGAAGGAGACTCAGATTAGAACGGAGGGTTAAGATCAGTCGGACGTGTGATCACCCGTGCCTTGCGATTTCGTCGAAAACATGGCATGGCGAGATTGCAGATTACAGATATTGCGCAAGAAGCACGGGTGGAACCTCGGCGCCGCTGCTTCGTCCCTCCATCGAGCGCATGCCGGTACGGCAGACGCGTCCAACGCGTTGATGTTCGTGCCACGTGCACGCTCCTCAGAAGACGCAGACGTCAGCACGATCACGCCCTCGCAGCCGAACGTCCATTACATTCGCGAGAATCGCCACTCAAACAAAGCTAGTCGAAAAGACGGCAGGTCGGTGTCGTAGAATGCATTCTTGCCCGCGAATATCAACGGGCAGCCAATTCAACTGTCCGTAGATCCTTGGAGTTCTCGTTGCGATCAGTCCAGGATTCCGTGGAGCAAGCAATTTGCTACAGCACCGACTTGTGAGGAAGGCGGAGTAGATGGGTATACGAGTATAAGAGACAGGGGTTGGATCTTTCACAGTCCCAGATCTGGGTACACTGGCCATCGCGGAGGGCGCGACGACAGCCACACCGGACCAACCCGTTTAGAGTCCTAAAAAGGCTGCGCTCATGCCAGAACAAGCCACTCACCACCAGCGAGGGAACGATGACCTGGCGGGACAGACGTCTGCCATGGCAACGGGGGCGGCGGACATGCAGTCTCGCGGGTCCGAATGTCACAGCGGCGGAGGCGGAGGTACCGACATTCTTGTCTATTGTCAAAGTGGAAACCTCCGTGTTGGGCGGTAAATGTAGCATTCTAGGGTGACATGTCGCTCGCTACGTTCTATGTATTCTTCGGTATACAAAGCTGAAACAACATCGAGGTATGCATGAGTCACAGAGCACGAATATCGCTGCGCGTGATATATAGTACGTCGTACCGATCTAAAAATCTATGGTATGTTCGAGGAAGTCACGTGCTGTGTTCTCAGCTCAGGAAGGACATATTCTGATCTTGTCGTGCCAGTGATTAAACGCGATCAGGATGCAAGCGTAGTGGGCTAGCGCGGCTCCGACGACGAAGAAATGGAATATCTGGTGTGATGCAAAGAAGTAGTCAAACTTTCCCGGTGCCAGTTTCTCTGGAATTCTATTGGCGCTGTATAGCAGATCAGCGATGTGACGGAAACCACGATTGGCAAAGATGTGCGACATACTAAAGGAGTGCGCCGACGATGTACATGGCCCCAGATAGCAGGAGCCACTGGAAGCCCATCTCGTGACACAAGGTCTTGAATCCATGGGAGAATAGCGCATGGGACACTGGCCACACGCTGCTTAATCCAAGGGCAATGAACACCTTCGTCCGGGCGCCTCGGTGTGTGGGGCGGGAGTATTCCGGATTCAGCACAATGTATGCCGCCACTGGCACGAAGGGAGAATGCATAGTCTTAGCTAGATCTGTAGGATTTGAATCTGATGATCATGCTCACAAAGGCCAAGGGTCGTTATGAGGGTAAGGTATGCGACTTGGTAATACCATTCACAATAGAAGGCATAGTAGATCGCGGGATACGACGATCCGACTATCATGACTGGAATGGCATACATACTCAGGGGATGGATCAATGGCGACGGTACCGGGAGGGACTGACCAACTATGCCAGAGTAATCGAAGGCGTGACAACGGGACGAGACCTGAATGGTCAAGCGAATTTAGTGATGACCGAAACACGTCCGTCAGAAGGCGTCGATGATCAAGCATCCAGAAGCACTGATGTCATTCCGACGACAAGTATTTCAATACAATCGATGTCAACTCACCGGCTGCGAGTGCGCGGTTGAGATGTGGAAGAATGCACTCGAGAAGAAGCAAAAGATCCCGGCGGAAAGGAATATTGTGAACACCGCATAGTCTTTCCACGATACAGTGTCGTATGCGGACAGGTACGCGCCGTCGAACGTTGCCAGGAAGAAGAGGAACAGAAAGGCAGCCTCAAGGTGGCTGTGGATGTTCACTATAGGAATGTAACGATGTCAGGAGGTCACCGCCGGGATCGGTGGGGCTGGGAAGTCTGCCTACCTGTCTCGTTGTGCAGATCTGCCACACATACAACGTCAGATAAGCTGCATCAATGCTTCAGACAGGAGGATAGACAAAGGCTCACAGCGAAATACCGACAGTACACACGCAGTCCAGCTGTTCAATTCTCTGACGTCGACAGCATACATGTTCAATTCAGTCAATATATATATCGCGAATGCAAGATGCAGCTCACCGTCGGTAGCCCGTCAGGATGTATTCATTGTCATGCATCCATTCGGGGAGGTCCGACCAATGGATCGTCAAACTTTCCGTCTTCGTCGTCGAGGTCTCACTCTTGTCGGTATCGTGCCCGACGACATCGGGTTCATGTTTGGGAGAGGCGGCACGGCGCTGGCGCGCACCGTCTGGCATTTGGTTCTCTGGGTATACAAGTGGGTTCTCAGCCTGCAGGCTGGGGTGTGGTGGACAAGACAAGGGAAGCTAGCGAAACCATAAGCCTTGGCCCGGGCATTGAAGAGCCCGTACCGGAAATGCAATATTCGCACCAAACTACCCAAGTTTGTGCTACATTATATTCGGCTATTTGCGTGCTAGATATTGAACAGAGTGCAATTTTGCAGGAACTTCCCATTCGGGTAGAGAAGGCACGTGCACAAAATTGGGGTACTATGTTGGGCGCTACAGCCTGCTGCAGCTGTACAGAACGCTGCATTCAACAGAATCAACTCGGTCCGTACGCATGCATTGGGGTGTTATTGTACAGTGAAGAACATACATTAAAACAAATATAATGAGAAAAATACACTCTACAGTACATGCCGGGATGCAATAGACCAAAATCCTCACGACACAAACACCTTCGTGAGTTTCGAAAACTCGCACTCCATCCCGGACCGGGGGCACTTCACCACGCCCCCATTCTTCGCGGCCATTTCCTCGAGCGCCTGTCGGCCAAAACCACACACCGTCAACAATATAGACGTGCCTTGTGGAACAAAAGGAGCGACGTACCTCGCGCGAGTACACGTAACCGTTAGGAAATGCCATGGGGGGATTATCACCGTGCATGATGCGTCCGCTGATACGGCATACAATGGTCGAGTTGACGTGGTGGCTATAGGGCACCTCCGTCGCGAGACGGCCCAGAGGTGGATCGCACACGGGGCAGTCGGGGTTGCGTGTGCCAGGCTCGTAGCATGCGGGGAGCTTCAGTGACGCCAGGCCTGCGTAGAGCGCGAGATGCAAAAGTGGTTCGGAGGGGAGCGTATTAAGGTTGAAGATCGCGAGGCGGAAGGTGTGCGTGAGATGGGTCCATCGGATTGGATCGTAAAGGCGCTGTGGCGCTGTCAGTAGAGTGAGTGGTTGGCAGAGAAGGTTGCACACCTTGTACGGCCCGCAGGCAGTGGTGGGCGGGAAAGCGAGCAGAGCAGAGGCCTGCTGGATCTGCGCAAGGTGCGTCTCTTGCCAGGGTACAAGGTGCTTCTTTGAGTACGCCATAGCTTCTTGTGCTTTACGTGCACGCGCAAGTTCAATGTATTCCTGCAGGCGGAGGTCAAACTCTAGTGTGCTCTGCGGAGCGCGTGAGTATACGTGTATGCTAGAAAATGATGAGAGAAGGACCTTCAGCTTGCGCAAGGCGCTCTTGTTCTCGCTACACCACGCGAGCGCCTCCGCGCAGCTATGCTTCCCGAGTGCATCTTCTATGCGGCGGATATCCATAAACAAATCAATGTCGACGAGAGTCTACTAGCGCATATGGTTCATGCTTCAGATCATGAGTAGTGGAAACGAACCTCGATGCCTTTCTCCTGTGCGATCTTGCGCGCGGTCTTGTCCTTACCGTGACGCAGTGCCCAGTCGACCAGCCAGCGGTCAAGGCGGGTGTCGGCCCAGCGCACGAATTCGGGATCAGATGGGTGCTGCAACTCATCCACGGAATTGAGGTGATGTAAACGCTCGCGCATGACGGCCTGCGTCTGCGCACTGGGGCCATCCTGTAGATCGGAAAGCTGCGTACGATAAGCAGTGAACGCGCACATGGGGCACATAGGGCGCACCTTGCGCTTGAGCGTCTCGACGCGGGTGATCATGGTCTCGAGGGTGCGGACTGAGTCCTGAGTGTCGGGCGTGCGGCGTGCGAGGTCGGCAGCAGCAGACTGGACGGCGCCGAGCTCGCGCTCGATGTTCTTCTGGGATGCGCGAAAGATCTTACGGTAGTTCTCGTAGGGAACCCTCGCGAAGGGCTGCTCAAAGAGCATGATGCCGTCGATATTGAGCTTGTTGGAGGCCATGCGGGTGTTGGAGGAAGGAGGAGGACGATCAGCACGCGGCGCTTAGCTGACTTAGCTCAGCGCGGCCCACAGCGACGGGTTGTCTTTTCCTCCTC
>SEOQ01000116.1:0-13790 GCA_004679275.1 Dentipellis fragilis
GGCAGATGTAGCATAATGTAAGATATGGTACGAGGACGCGGATTTTCTAGCAACGAGAAGCGTGTAGTGTACGTGTACGTGTCCGCCCACGGTGCTGTCAGTGTCTAAAGTATATACAACCACAACCGAGAGGATTACTGCGTCACGGTGCACGCGTCCATTTTTGCTATGTACCCTCGACCTAGACAAGATGGCCACCAAGCGTCCCTCCGAGCCCGAGCATCACTTGGACTTGGCCGCGAACACGCTGCGCAGGTTGTCCCACACGACGGCAGGCGCCTGCGTCGCGTCTACCCTATGCCAGAGGCCCTTCGCCTTGTAGTAGTTGACGACGGGGCCGGTCTGCGTGTGGAAGGACTTGAGGCGCTTCGTGAGCGTCTCGACGTTGTCGTCCGAGCGCTGGATGAGCGGCTCGCCGGTGACGTCGTCCGTCATCGCCTTCTTAGGGGGACTGCATTGGCGCCGGTCAGCGTCATGATGGGTAAATTAAGAAAAGGAGATGGCGCGTACTGGAACTCCCGGTGGTATGTCCTGCCGCTGGAGGGGTGGATGAGGCGTCCGGTGATGCGGGAGATGAGGAGCTGATCCGGGATCTCGAGCTCGACGACGGAGTCGAGCTTCTCCTTGCGGGCCGTGAGCATGGCGTCGAGCTTCTCCGCCTGGGGGACCGTGCGCGGGAAGCCGTCGAGGACGAAACTGTTGTGCACACGCTCATCAGTATACTGTGAGGGCGACAGGACGGAAACACGAAGGGAGGGAAGTTTTGCCCGAACACAAAGGGCATGGCTGATCATTCGACTGTGACACGTACCCATTCTTGCATGACTTGTTGTTCTCAAGCTGGTCTTTGATGATGTTGACCATGATGTCGTCGCTGACAAGTCCTCCAGCGTCCATGATCTTCTTCGCCTCGACACCGAGCGGGGTCTTCTGCTGCACCTGCTCGCGGAGCATGTCTCCCGTCGCGAGATGGCACACGCAGAACTCATCGCGAATGCGGGGTGCTTGCGTGCCCTTGCCTACACACACGTGTTCACATTGCTGCCAGACACGAAAGGGAGTAAACGACGCGTACCTGCGCCCGGGGGGCCGATGAGGATGGTGCGGAGCTGCTGCGCTGGCGTCTTGGGCGGGGCGACCGCGTTCTTCGCCTTGTCCTCGAGCGTGTGGATCTTGTCGTTCAGCTGCTTCACCAGCGTCTTGAGGTACTCGAGCTCATCAGATACAGTCATTGTGGGCGATGAGGGGGACGCAGAGAGGGATTGAAGAGGGAGGAAACGCGGGGAGGTCAAGGCGGGGAACAGCCGACGAACAAGTGCTCGGCACGCGAAATTGCCCGAGCCCCAAATATTTGGACGGAGTTTGTGCGGCTGCCCGTCCTCGGGCTCTGGCGTGGGCGTGCGCCCCTTGCTCGCGGCTCCTCCGCTGTCTGTCAATCCTCGGAAATCATTCTGCTTTTTCTTCACCACACATTCGATTATTCTGTTGATTATCTCAATTTTTCATAGAGGTGCTTGCCTCGAAACTGAGTGGCCTGGGGTGAGTAGATTCGGCCTTTGCCGAGCAGTACGGGGTGTGTGTTCATCCAACATTCACCCATCTGAGGTGAGAGCTCGCTTCCGGCCCCGTGTGTACGAACGTGTAAGCTCTCGGAACGCAGCCCTGCAAGGTATTTTCGGCCTGCAGACCGCGATAGGCTCAGAGGTGTTCCAGATAAACGTAGTGCAAGGCTGAGGGAGACGTACTGCAACATGTGTTTTTACTTCTGCATCCTGCGCTTACGCATGTGCTTTTTTATTGGCCACCAAAGCTGGTGTGGCCCGAAATACGAGTACAGCAATTGCACCTGACAGAGACCTATCGTATGATAATGTGGGTTAAAAGCCGTATCAAAAGTAAATATTGAAATAATTATCGCTATGACCGCGACGCGCCGTCCAAAAATAGCTATAGTCATTGACGTGGAACTCAGCTTGTACTCACCTCCACAATCTCCCCAAGGTAGAGTATACACGGACTCTACCTCTGCGCCTCAGGACCGTGTACGCCTACTCCTCGCGTTGAACGACAATGCGCGCATTCAGCACACTCCTTGCCCCGCTTCTGGCCTTGTTGGCGGTTGCGCACGCCAAGTCAAGCACTGGTGACTCGGTGCTGGTCGTGCTCGAACCAAAGCTCAAGAAGGAGGACTTTTCGATATTCTTCGGCAATCTTGAAAGTACGTACTACTTGCAGGAGTCGGCGCTGTGAAATGTTGAGATTGGTACATAGAGCAGGGCTATAACCTGACCTTCCGCGCGCCGAAGGACGAGAGTCCGAAGGTCGTCGAGGATGGCGTCACAGCTTTCTCTCATGTAATTCTATTCGCTCCGGACACCAAAAGTACGTTCACTCTGACCATTCTCTAACTTCCTCTCACATCTGCCACCCAGCCTTCGCGAAGACCTCGCCCCACAATCGCTCGTCGACCTCCTTACCACCAAGACCAACCTCCTCATCACCCAATCGACCAAGCAAACGCCCATATTCTCGCTCGCTTCCGAGTTCTCTCTCATCCTGCCGCCTCCGGGCACGCCTCTCGTCTCACACTTCCCCGCACGCGACACGCCGGCGACCGTCATCCCGATCGACGTGCCCGCGCACCCGCTTCTGACGCCCAACATCCCTCCGGTGTGGTTCTCCGGCGTCCCGCACGCTCTCTCCAACAACCCGCTCCTCCTCCCAATCCTGCATGCGCCCGCTGAGAGCTTCGCAGCGGACACAGACACGGATTCTGGTGCCGAGGCCGTCGTGGAGTCCGCAGACAAGGGCGGCGAGGGCCTCTGGGCTGGCAGCTCGCTCGGCGTCGTGACAGGCTTCCAGACCCGCGGCAACGCGCGTGTGGCATGGGTCGGCGGTGTTGACATGTTCAAGGACGAGTACTTCAAGAAGGAGGTCTCGAAGGGCGTCAAGTCCGGGAACGAGCAGTTCACTCGTGATATCGCGGCGTGGACGTTTCAGGAGAACAATGCCCTCCGCATTGACTGGACGAACCACCACCTCGTCAACGAGACGACCCCGCGTGAGCGCTACACCATCAAGGAGGTTCTTGTACGTCTTATCCGCCTTTCCATGGCTTCAATGACACTGATTATGTATCATGCGCCAGGAATTCGAGGCGCACATCTCCAAATACAACCCCGCCCGGTCTTCTTGGGAGCCATACTCCGGCCTGACGGATCTGCAGCTCGACTTCACCATGCTCGACCCCCACATTCGGACGTCCCTGCGCCCGGTCGTCAACCAGCCCGGCAAGTACTCTGCCACGTTCCGCGCGCCCGACCGGCACGGTGTGTTCAAGTTCGTCATCGACTACAAGCGCAAGGGGTGCGTTTTGCCATCTCCCATTTCCCCATGTTTATCAACGCTGACGCTGATGCTGGGCACACACAGATGGACCTTCCTGCACAGCTCGACAATCGTCCCGGTCATCCCCCCGCGGCACGATGGCTACCCGCGCTTCCTCAGCGCCGCGTGGCCCTACTACGCCGGCGCGATCAGCACGAGCATCGGCTTCCTCTTCTTCTGCGCGCTCTGGCTCGCGGGCGACAACCGGGAGCCGAAGAAGGGCAAGGGTGTCAAGGCGGAGTAGATCGCCCATCGCTGCGTGTTGTGTTGCGTGTTGCGTGTCATGTTGTGCATACACTGTCGTGCTGCTGAAAATATATTTATGATAAGGACTGATTCTGATGGTTCAATGTTCAATTAGAGAATCGACTTGTCCGCGTCGACGAGCACGCGTATCTATACATATATTGTATTGTGCTCAGCCACTGACGCGTCGTTTGCCCGATTGGGTACGCGAAGCGCGCCACGGTCGAGGAGGTCGCCGTCGCCCTCGTGCCCGTCACTGGTCACCCTTCTCTTCTTATTAATATTCAGGCCGTCTCTCCTTGCACATCGATACGGCACCAGGGCACTCGTCCCGACCCTACCTCGGACTACTCTACACGCGCGATCATGGCATCTACAAGTCAGCCCGCGACACCAGTGCAGCCCGAGCCTCAACCCACGCGCACAATAACAATCGACGCGTCGTACGCGCCGGAGGTCGTCGAGTTCTGGGCGAAGAAGTACCGCGATGTCAAGGACGAGAACGAGCGGCTCCAGGTACGGCCTATATACCACACATGCCCTATCCTCTTGCGGCCCACTGGCAGGCTGCTGACACACTGATGAATAATCCAGCGGCATTACGCGTCACAGCCGGACCGCGACGAGCTGCAGCGCGAGCAGGGCCGGCTGAGGGAGCTGATCGAGCAGATGCAGGAGGAATCGCGGCGGCGTAGTGGGGAGGAGATGAAGGCGCGTGCGGACGCGGCGATGGCGGCGGCGGTGGAGGTCGAGGCGCTCAAGGCGCGCGTGGCGAAATTGGAGCGGGAGAAGGAGGCGTTGAGCACGAGGCTGAAGAACGCGGAGAAGGAGAAGGATGCGCTGAGTGCGAGGGTGGCAAATGCGGAGAAGGTGGTCAGTGCGGCGTCGCAGCAGGTAAGTGCTTATGTGTCTCATTCTGACGAGTTGTGGGTGCNGTGGGCTGATTGGAGATGCGGCGAAGGTCTTGAAGTTCTATGGGCAGAGCACCGTGCTGGCGCTCGAGGAGGACCAGAGCCGGCACGCGAAAGTGGAGAAGATGTTCGATCCTGTCGACTTCTTCGACGAGGAAATGGAGTACCGGGCTGTCACGTTTCAACCCAGTCAGATGCAGGCGGTGTCTGAGCGGCTGTGCGNGGTCAGTTCTCTCTTATCCTCCGTCTGTATGTTAATTGTGCTCATGACAAACGCAGATCCTGAAGGGCCCAAATTTCGAGAGGTACTTCGAGTATAATCCCTGGTAGTTCTTTTGCCAGTGGTATTAACGTCAATCAATTTCTAGCACGGCGAAGATCATATACTTCCTCCCACGTCCTCCAAACTCGATGCCCCTCCGCATCCGGGCCTGCGCGCAGCATGGGTACTGGTTCTCTCCGATTTTCACTATCAAACCAGGCGAGTGCTTCGGGCTGGTCGTCGAGGGCGATCCTGATCAGGTGAGTATAGTATGGCGGCGCATGTTATGTGCATGTATGCGCTTCTAACGGCGCCTACACGTAGTGGCACTATCTTGGATCGTACGAGTCTTCATTGATGGAGGGCGCAGAGATGCGATTGTCCGAATGGTTGATGCTAGATGAAAATGTGAGTTGATGAGTATGTACATGCTGCAAGACTGGTCCGAATAATGTGTTGCAGACGAAGCTAGCCCACTGCCTCCGCGCCGCAAGCCAGGAGCTTCCAGAGGGACAGTTCGCCTCCTACCCCGCCCAGCTCGACGTCAAAAGGCGATACGAGATGGGGGAGTGGAGCGTTCCATGCTATGCGTTGCGCTGCGTCGGCTTCAGCAAGGATTTCTATGCTGCCTTGAGCGCGGAGTCCGCCAAAGGGGCGCAGGTGCAGCCACTGGCGATGCAGGTCGTCGTGCCGATGAGGAGGACTGCTAGCGCGGCCGTGAGTCCAGTGGCTAAGAGAGCGCGTCTACATGGGCCTGGTCAGGCTGTCAGGGATTCGGAGTCTTAGGATGAGTGCTTTGCGTCGTTATGTTTTGTTCTGTTTCGCGCTGTGAATTTGCGTTGTCGTACTGTATGTTTTGTAATTGTGGAAGTACCGTATGGAATATGTATATTGACCTTGGTAGAATACTTACTGCATGTCTCGCTGCTGAGTGTGCCACTGTACTTATTTACTCGCCTCCCTGCGTCGTATTGCTCGGTGTAATTGAGGGATCCTCCGAGTCCGCTTTATTAATTGGAAACTAACGCCCTTCATCGGGCGCAATGTGCGTGCATATGTGTGCGAGTTTCTTGTCTCCTTTATACAGTACAAACTCGAATCAAAAGTTACATCGGTGTGGTTAGAATGGTTGTTTCAGGTCAGATGCCTGTAAGCAACAGACTACGTCAAACTACCGACGAGAATGAAATACTATAAAAGAGCTCACCAATGTTTCAATATAAGGACATCAGGGCCTGATAACACAGACCGGAAATATCGCACGACCTCAGGTACCTCCAGCTCGCGCCTCTGCAGAGCCTCGCGGTCTGTGTCTTCCGCATCAGCACTGAGAGCAACGACGATCACGCTATTTCTTGGGCTGTCGTCTGGCAAATATCCTACGGCGAGCAGCTCGCGGTCGATTTCTGCGATGACCTTGCGTTCTACTAAGCTGAGTATGTCATCATCTGCATCTGGCATTTCAAGGGCTGTCTTGATCTTGTCCCAGTCGATCCAATAACCTTTGACATAGACAGTCTCTTTCGGCTGAGGCTCAAGGTTGTAGTCAATCCAACGTGCATTACAGATACTTGTCAATCGCTCTCGCCACTCACCATGGTTTGGTAGGAGTAAACGGCAGAGCTAGAGATAGAGGGTCTCTATCAGTGTAAGATATGCAATACCAGTTGGTGACATTCGACTCGAGCTCACTGGAGAGGAATAGCCTCGTGACCAGGCAGTCTGAGTCGACTTGAAACGTTGAAAGGCGGTCAACCCTGTAGACAGACGGTCACCAGTCTGGGAGAGGAATACGTTGTGACTCAGCGCTGTCGATACTTTGTAGGTGAAGGAATTTTGTAAACTGAACATGTGCTTACAGGAAGTTGGAACCCCGAAACTCGGCTACGGGCCCATAGATCAACCCGGTCCCTTACCAAATTGAACGTCGTCCTCTTCAACGACTCAAGCGTACCGACTCACTGGCAATGCCGGGCCAGCCTCTGACTCCGCTGCGATTTCCAGGAAAGCAAATGTTCCACCATGCATGCCTACGAAGTACTGTTCGTCTCAGCAACGGCTCGATCTCACATCAGCAAAACTGACAAGGCTTGATAGCACATCGCCGATCTTTCAAGGGGTTTCAAGAGGTTTCAAGAGCTTGCAAGCTCTTGAGAGATTGTCGATGTGCTAGCAAGCATTGTCAGTTTTTGCTGATGCACCACAGCGGCCTTGTCGAGCATGACTAGTTGATGATTGGTGTCACTCAGACATTGCGCATCGGAACGGGGCCACATATGACCTCTCGGGTGCTTCATTTCCTGTGGGAGGGCTTATTGGTGGTCACGTATCTCTTCATGTTCCCAGCTCCGGATCCATGTTCACCCGGCGATGTCTTCTAAAGTTATCCGAATCGCTTCTTGGGCTTGAATTCGACGTGCGCCAGACATGTTGGCGAGCTCAGTAATGCTTTCCGTGATCATAGGTATGAAGGCATGCATTTCAGGACACCGTCTTTCTATGTTCAATTACCTGCTTTTCAGAAATCACAATGCATCCACCTCCGCCTTCACGATTTTGGTCAGCGGGGGGTATCACAAGCCTGCCCCCGCCATGAAACAAGCATTTTTGTATCCTGGTTTGGTCGAGCAATGCTTCAAGTCATACTTTAACTACAGCGAGGTACTTGCAGCGGGTGACAGGTGGGTTGCGCCGGTAGGCCAAGTCGGCTGTATGCAAATCCCGAGCAGTTATAAAAGACAGCGGCCCATCTGCCTGCCTCACAGCGACCCACCATCGTCAATCATGCCAGAGCTCCCCAATCTACCTGTATTCTCCAAGTCCCTTCGTGGCCACCACGCCTCGATCCATGACCTCGCCGCCAACCACCTCGTCGATTGTATCATCGATGCACACTCCACCGAGGGAACACCGCGGACGGGACCTGCCTCCTTTGGCTCCCAGCCGGTTGGCATCATCGGCGCAGGCACGGCAGGGCTCTACGCCGCGATGATATTGCAGGACCTGGGCGTCCCATACCAGATCCTCGAAGCCAACGATCGCATTGGCGGCCGCATCTTCACGCGCCGTTTCAACGGCTCCGCCGGGTATGACGCACCAAAGGGTACGCCTGCCCGGTACGACTACTTCGACGTCGGCGCTATGCGTTACCCTCGTATCCCCTTCATGGATCGCGTCTTCGATCTCTTCGAGCGTGTCGGGATCAGCGATCTCCTTGTGCCTTACTACCTCGGGGCTGAGAACAACCTTATGTATCTCAACTCCCGCTCCCCGACACGCAAGTCGGACGTTATTCCGGATCAAGACTTTTCCAGGTCTCCGTGAGCAACGGCGGCGCGGTTCCCGACGTGTATGCGCTCTCGGGTCCCGATCACTGGATCGACAAGACCTTTGAGCCATTCAAACGGCTGTTCGGAGAAGTTTACGACTCGGAGTCCCCAGTGGAGGACCGCGTTCGCAGGTTTCGGATTGCCTGGGATACGTTGACGAGGCAGGACCATCATTCGACCCGCGGGTACATGCAGTCGGGCAAGGACGGAAAGCCGGACGATGCCTTGCCTCCCTTCCCGGAGCCCGTTGTGCATTGGCTCGAGACGTTTGAGGCTGGTACCGGCAATTTCAATCTGGCCTTTGTCGAAAGCGTCTTGGTACGTCTTCGTGGTATTTTGTTTCGTTGGATATAATGATGTTGACCTTTTTTCGCGACCGCAGGACTCTTTGGATTTCGACTGGCCTCTACCCGCCACTTGTCCCGGCCCAACAGAGTACCCTTGGGTCTGTATAGACGGGGGTTCAGATCATATGGTCAATGAGATGGCTAAGGTCCTCCATTCTCAGCCTGTTTTGGCCCAGCGCGTCACCAAGATAGCATTGCTCCACGGAGATGGCGACCAGGTGGAGGTAACGAGCACCAGCGGCGGAAGGACCAGTACTCGCCACTACAGCCACGTCATATCCACACTTCCTCTCAGCTGCCTCGGCGCTATCCATACCGACGGTCTTGGCCTTCTATATAACCAGAAGCAGGCGATCCGTGCGCTGAACTACGATTCGTCAACCAAGGTCGGGATCAAGTTCAAGAATCGGTGGTGGGAGAAGGAAGGAGTCGTCCTAACAGGGCCGATTCGCGGTGGGCAATCGAGCTCGGATACGCAAATTCGCACCTGCGTTTACCCTTCCTACGGTATCGACACTCAAGATGCGCCGGGTGTCCTTATCGTCAGCTACACCTGGGGGCAGGACGCGCGGCGGATCGGTGGCCTTGCGCAGGAGAAAAGCGGCAAGGCGGATCAGATGCTCCTCGAGCTGGCCTTGGACGAGCTCGCGAAGATGCACGGCATCCCGAAAGAGAAATTCGGGCCGTCGAGGACCACTTTGCGTACAACTGGGACATGGATGAGTATGCACGTGGCGCATTTGCGCTCTACGGACCTGGGCAATTCGGTGCGCCGGGCGACGCTGGGAAGCTTTTTGCCAGCATCAAGGCCCCCGCAGCGGGCGGCAAGTTTGTCATCGCGGGCGAGGCGACGTCGGCACACCATGGGTGGGTGCTGGGTGCGCTAAACTCGGCCTGGCGCGCAGTATACTATGTGCTGCTCGACAAATATCAGGACAATGATCTATTGAAGAGGTTTACCGACAGGTGGGGCATTCCTGACGAGGAGAGTACGGTGAATCTACCGAAGTTGGCGGCATTGGCGCTGGATCGTGTTTTGTGAGCCCTCAGGGTTCTCGGTACATGTACACCCAGAGGCTTAAGCCTATCAATCAGAAACCGGCGTCCTTCATCAACATGCATGTACATACGAGTACCAGTTTCTTGTCTCCTGTGTACAGTACGGGCTTGAATCAAATCTTACGTCGGTATGATTGAAGCGAATCTGGTTCAGGCTGACACGTCACTGCCTGCATAACTGACTTTTTTTCGGGAANTGATGTTGATAAGAGTTTCATTATTATTACACTACATTTTCGGAAAAATGCTTGAGATAATTATTATAGCATTCTTATAGCACTTTATACGATCTTTACGAGATAGAGACCACTTACTTGCGAGCTCGTAATAATAGACGGGATCACACACAGCCAGGTGAGATAATTTCGCCTTTATATAGTTGCCTGTAAGCCCCTCTATATGTTACGCCAGCATATAAGACACGTAACGTCATGTTAGAGAGGGATGCCGCGACCGATGCATAAAGACTGGGAGCATAGCTGAGTTGTGCATAACGACGGACGATAGACATATCCATATCAAGCACAAAGACGGTATGGGTCTGTAGACGTTATAAAGCGACGTACTTGTATGCTCTGGTACATCGCAACATACACCCTACAATCAACCCCCGCCTTCGGATGCCCAATTACTGGGACATCTACGAGTGGCAGCTCGCCGTGCTTGGATATGGGCTTCCCGTCTGGGAAGCTGATCCGCATGGAGACGAATCGGAAGTGCATGTGGGAGACGTTGGATACATGCGGTATGTACCATCACTTGCAGTATCTCGCATCTCGGTACCCAATGAGACTGATGACGACTTTATGTGCAGTGAAGGCCGGTTTCACAGGGTCTTCAATGTGCTCCACGGCGATACGCGTCATGGCATGGTCATCCAGCGTCCGGCGGACGCTGTGTTCCCAGCAGAATATGCACAGCCCTACCCGAACAGACACGGTGTGCCTGGACTCCATAGGCCATTGGTCCTGAAAGAGGAAGTCGGGATACACGGACATCTCGCCAGTGGCCTATATACGAGCCAGGACTGCTCGATAACGGAGGGCGGTCCTCAGGCTAACATAACGCCAACAGCATGGTGAGCCTGAGATGCAGCCGCGCCTAGTCACTTTGATTTTTCTCATTTTCTTCATACACAGGTTGCCTGATATTTCCGCCAACATGTCGCTTTCCTGCAGGAGCCAGCGCGGCGCGACACTCCTCCTGCGTGAGGACGGCGAGACGCGCGTAGCCCCATTGGGCATTTTCAAGAATTACTCCAACTACCTTTGGTCGGCATGGCGCACCTTCGTGAGGAATTGCGAGCCGCACAGCCATGGCGCGGATGATCTCGTTCTCGTGTACGGTCACACGAAGACGAAAGCGTGGTCATGCATCGCATTCGACACCCACGAGCAGGCATCCGAGGCTACACTCGATATCAAGGTGTTCGACATTGCGTCCAGCATGCTGACCTATCGGCACTCCACGATGTTCGTGTCCACCCCCCCTTTCTACAACTGTGGGCCGTGGAGTCTGCGAGTTCGAGATCCGGCTTCGGGTGTAAGTGTGACGGACACCGCGAATCTGAAGCCGAACCAAACGGTGTTCATCCGAAGGTTGCGGGCCTGCGACAGGACGCTGTATTATCAAATAAGCTCTAAGCTACCCAACNTACTGGGAGTGTGGGGTTCCTCCCCACCCGCACCGGATGCGCCACCCACTGCAGCNAGATCTGAAGGCGCATCCGAGACCCAGGCGTCTGGATCCCAGGGATCTAGCCAGTCTAGTACATCTGGCCCATTGGACCCGCGGAATGCAAGGAACTTATCGCATCCGGCAGTTGCAAGAGCCTTATCGCGCTCGACGATGGCCAGTGGCTCATACAACTCAAGCTTGAGCTCTATCAGTAGTCGGTCTGNTTCATTGTTTTCAGAGGATCTGCAGCCCACGTGGCGATCGACGCTGTCGAGTATACCNGAGAANNACGACACCCGTCGTGATCTGCCAGTGACTCTATCAAAGAATACTAATATCCGTCATGCCAGGGGTACACTTAGACGGACCAATACTCGTCATGAACCGACTGAGGAAGAGGACGACNTACGTCTGTTTCCAAGCTTCGATGATTCGATGAAAGCCCATTNTATCTAAATCACAGTATGTTGATCCCCTCGATGAGCTGCTCTGTTATGTCTTCAAGGTCAGCCAGCAGATATCTCTATGTCTTATNGCACTGACNGAAACCATATATAGAGTGAACTACTGGACTATAANAGCCCGTCTGCCAGTGAGCACCGGGCTGTAGCCTCTGACGACGACATCAGCGATTTGGTCAAGGTGATTAAGACCATTTCGCCATTTTATGCGACCTGACGCTCTCGTGCAGATCTTCAGATATCTACACGATGATCGAATGCCCAAAGATATGACGGAGCTCATCGCTGAGATAAGACCTGCGACTGNGAGTTATCATACCAACTGAGCAGNGGCCTTCAGGAATCGCTAAATATCTTCCCCAACATCCAGATCCNCACGCATGGAATTGCGACACTGGAAGATCTCAAGAGCTTTATTCCGGTGAGAAACCAATCAGTATGCCTTTGGCAGCATCATCNTATCAATGTATCTCGCATTACAGGAAATACCAGATGCGTCACAGCCCGGAGNAAGCCTATTTCATTTATGAAAAGAGNTGTATCTAACTCTGATTCGTTCCATCTCAAGAACACCGGCATANCCCAGGTGGCCGGNTCACAGGGTAAATGTTTCAGCAATTTNTTCTCGCANAATNGATCATAATGACTGGTGTTTATTCAAAAGTAGACGAGGCTATGCCATCCGAAACCGTGCTAGATGCTCGGCAGGTGAATTATACTCTCAATATCGCACCCTATGATCTAACACAGTCCAAGGCTTATTTTCTAGAATTATTCAAGCGAACCTCAGCAGTCTTCGATGCTCTGCTNNTCGAGATCCCCAAGGTGGACGTATATACGGTAAAGATTGTTGTCTGTCGTCAAATCATGGCGTTATTTATGACATNANATCCATGCAGGAGAAACTGTCCAATTTGCAGCACCAAGCCTCGCTCATGGTTGGGGAGTTCCAGAAATTCTTGAGCGCTGTTTCCCGCGATGATCTATCGCACCTCGGAGACAACGCCGGGGCTGTCCAATTCCTCGAGAATAGCTTGCGGTGAGGCACATCCCGCTTGTCGTCACGGTGTTGCTTCTGCTGACTGCGTTCCAGTTCAATCATGTCGCTTCACGAGCATGTGCTAGAGTGGGTCAGGAAGGATCCACCAAAGCCCATTGTCATGCACGCAGTAACGCCGCTCAGCTTGATGAATAGATANTCGTGGGGTNTATGCAAATATCAGAGCGTATACACAGGTGTAAGTCTATGCCTTCNCAATTTTNTATGTATCTTTGGAGGCTGATCAGCATGNCTCTTAGNCCCGTGTGCTGACGACACCCGGCACCCTTCACCAGCGNTTTGTGCNAATGCTCTATGTAGGCTCATTCCTCCTACTTTGTCGAAAGGNTNGAGCTGATTANACCACAGCCATATCTGGTGAAATGGGATGCCGACAGTATGAATCGTCCNCCGAGTAAGAGAATTGACATATTCCAGTATATACAAGCGGCCNATGGTCAGTTCTTTTANAGTTTGACACACTGTTTCANTCATAATCCTCGGGNTATAGAACCTGACAGCAACATGGAATCGACGNGATACCCCGGTATCACAGGATATCGAGGCATGGGAAATGAGAGGCTGCTGCAACTGAGGAATGAAGCTCAGCTCGCCGGACCGCTGCCGGTGGATAGAGCAAGATCGTAGGTGGTGTAATGGAANCCTTCNGATAGGTACGTATAANCGAAGTATAACAAGCCGTGGAACTGGATCTATCACCATAATGATAAATGAATATNAATNGTGGCTCTTCGACAAATTCTCCTCATACCACTTGCGACACGGCTCCCTTCGTCNATGATCTNCNACCGGCCATCTACAGNTAGAGGCCTTGCATGAAGAATCGACGTATAATTGATTCTTGAAGAACTTGAGTCTGTTCAGAACCGGGGTCTCTTTCATGACCTTATCTTCANAACACCAGTAAACGGGGCGTCTCCACTGAAGGCCTTCACACATTTGGACAATAAGCACATCNGAAACTCGATACATTATATCCGCCATCCAGAAGGGGCTCTAGTTTGNGGTGTAGATCGCACATGGGCTGACTCCTGTGGAATCTCATGTGNNA